>JAVFBZ010034269.1:0-10922 GCA_032466195.1 Katharina tunicata
GTAAAAATAGAAACATCCGTTACAAATCATGTGTGAAATACAGCGGTACACTTCACACCACAATTCGCAAACCTGATTCAATGCGATCAATGAATTGGGCACCTAAACTTTCTTGGCATCAACAGAAACTGCGCTGGCTGCGAAAAGGGAAACCTTATGATTTGTTTATTTGTGTTTTGCGACGTTAATGACAAAACACAATGTCCAAACAACAATTCGGGCTCATGATGGCTCTTAGAGGCAAGGGGGCACTAGAACACAACACGGCGCCTTCAATCTCCGCACTAGAACGGTTCACTCGAAATCAATCAAGTGAAAAATGGAACTAGTCCGAATAACTTGATTCGTTTGTACATTAGGATTATCCAGTTAATCATTTTAAGGACGATTTTTCGAATTATATATACCTCTTAGCACTTCGAAAAAGTCCCAACTTAGAAAAGCATTGTTCCATTAGAGATGGTATGTTATGTACATGTCTATTATACCTTTGTGTGATCAATGCAAGTTTTCAGCTCTAGGCAGATGGGTAATTACTATGTTAATACAGGAATAACTTTTTTTATTGAAAGTGGTACTATAACAGGACAATAAATGGCAGGTAATGTATCGATCGCTTTCCGATAGTATCACTTCTCCTCCGTTGGAAGGATTTTAGCGATGTGTCGTGGTTATGGTAGATCTCACGTCAACTGTTGGGAAAGTCGGTCCCTATTGAAGGGTTTGTAGCTTTTTAAAACTATTCTACACTAATGACTCTTGCACTAAACACACGATCGAGACTACCAATATTGAAGAGGCTTAAGCTATATATATTTTGTCACCATTTTCTACGGTGAACATATGGGTGAAATTATCAATATTGAAGAGAATGGAGCTGTATTTGCCACAATTCCCTACTACCCAAACTAAACTGAACAATAAAACCGCACTTCAAGGAAATTCTCACTTAGTTCGAATTCCGGCAAAGCCGTGACCTTTTCACCGTCCAACGAGCAGCAGATTTTCATATCCGTCTTTTGTGTGTTAAAAATGTTCTCGTTTAATCGGAGGCATGGTACTTCCAAGAGAGACATTTGGCTGTGATAAATGTAAGAGCTAATAATGAACGTGTTTAATGTAAATCGATAACATTTGTTAAAAAAAGAACACACGACTAATTCAGAGGGGACCATCTCATAAGAACTGCGAACTGTATTTGCTGCAGTTCCTTCGTCTTTCAAAGACAAATGTTTAAAATAATTTTCTAACAGGGAGCTCAATTAAATCTTTAAATATTTTAACAGCATTGCATTCTATTTAAAAAAAAAACAACGTCGATGTCTAAATGAAAAAGTATCAATAAAAAAATAAAACCAAAACAACAACAACTAATTAGGAAGGTAAAAAAACCTGCACTTAAATAATTTACATTCCGACATCATAAAACACGTTTTAGAATTTATTTACTTCTTCACACTGCAGCTCTTAACATTTCGATGAAAAAGGGCCATACATTCAACCTATTTCGGTTAATTAGGCGCATTGTGCAGCTAGGCTATTTCTACATTTACGCAACAAAAAAAAAAGTTGTTAATGAAAAATTTGATGACGTTTTTGACCCCGATTTTACTGGCATTCGACTGGTGTATAATGTAAGAGTATAAAGTCGGCTAACACGTTATAATGTGCTAAAGTAAAGCGACATTGTGATTTCTGAGGCGACTTTGAAAGAAGTTAAATATCAACTCAATTATCCGAAGATGCGTTGGTGAGTCATACCTTTTTAGACCATCGTTTCTTGAATTTTGAGGACGTTTAGGGGATTAAGATAAGAGCCAACAGTTCTGTTTACACATTTATTCCTCAAAGACACAATTAACTCATATCATAACAACAAATATGTTTGCTATATGTTAGAAGTGCTGTGCCATGCTAAACTATAACCTAACTAGATCAGCTAGACCTGTCGATAATATGCTAAACGATTTCGTTAATAATATTTTAATATTGAATGTGTCGATAAACTCGGTGTCTGACGTACTTGAAAGCAAAGATCCTAAATAATTCATGCACGAAGATAAATTTTAAGAAGTTGTCAGTAAAATCAAATAATATTCTACTAGACATCCTATATACAGAAAGCGAGCTAAAAGTTGTTGTAAGTTTAACACAAAGCAAGGGGTGATCTCAGTAGCTATTCACGGCCTCTCCCTCTGCATTTATTCTACAGAGTTACGTTTGTAAAAATATGCACTTTAGTTGGCTATTCCAACGATTCGTCTCATCATAAGCTGATGTGGAGAAAAAAAACGGATAATCTTATTAAAGCTATGTTTGTTGCATAAAAGTTAATTCCTGTAGGCGATCCAATCGGAAGGTTAGAAGGGTTAGCCGGCCCATCTGCACTTCTGATAACATGGACAAGTCTGCATTATCATCATTTTTTGTACCTGAAACTGATAAATCTTTCTTTTTTAATTGCACCCTTCTTTTGTGACTTCAACGCCAACAGGCAATTTTTTTCCTTTGTTTTCGATGGAATTCGTGGTTACCTGAGTAACTAACTAACTAAATAAATCTGACAAAAATCGGTCATAGGAAAGCTAATCTTAAATTAACTTGAAGGCTCGGCGATCAGTAGATACAATTGAAATATGTCATTTTATCACTGCCTATGAAGAGAAAATGCATCATTTGTTTTGTATATCTCTTTCAAGAAGCCAGAAATAAGCGGTATCTTGACTCGGATATAAATACTGCGTAGAAGGTTAATTTAGCCTAGAATAGAAAGTCGAAACGAGATAATAAGTAACTCTGTCCATTAGAAATTCAAGTATATTACGAAAGTGTATCAACTTTAAAAATTAATAAAGGATTCGATTTAGTTTTTTAATATCATGTTATTAGGCTATTAGGTTAATTAGCTTATAAACTACAGTGAATTAATGGTTGTCGATGACGGACCCCACGACAAATTAAAGCCCCACGGCCTATGAGCTCTACCCATCGTGCTATCGTTATCCGTCGTAGAGATAATGTGTCTAATATTCTACAAAAAAAAGATCACGCGCTTTTCATAATGGATCTGTAGCTTATCTTACACAATATATTTTACAGCAGAGAAAGCGATATCACCCAGAGGTGACGTGTTAATCACATGGTCAACCTGCCTGTTTTTTGTTTTTCAATTTGAACAGCCCAATGACGCAAATGTGTGAACATAAAGGACTTCACTTATTTCGTGATCCAAATGCAAACGATTGTCTCCAAACGGGTTTAAAATTAAAGCTAATCTTTAATCAATTCGTCTTGCTGAAGAACAAAGAGCGGCGCAGTCTAGTAGAGGGAATTTCCTCTTGTTTAGGTAAATTGTTTCCTTTCGCCTTCAGTGTCTCAACTGAAAAAAAGTATCTTTTCAAAGGGCGAAGGACGTAGAATATATCTTGACATGAATTGATGCGTTTTTGATATATTTGCCCCCAGTTTAGCCCTTTTCCTTTGAACTAGCGCCGTAATGCATATTTACGTTAAAAATACAATCCGTTTATCGTTTTTATTACCTGTTCCTTTTATATATGTCCAGTACAACTTAATATAACAGCCTTTGAAAGACAAAACTGGTACCGTTATCAAGTATTGTGATAAACTCTGATTGACAACAGTTATATTATCTGCAACGAAACGTCGCTTCAAAAATAAAAGCAGTTGAAATCTATAAATTGTTTGTCGTGCATGTCTCACCAGCTTCTAAATGGCTCTGAAGGATTTCAGCCTTTGGCGCTAGTTTATGGCCAAACGGATTTTTTCAAGAGAAGCGAAAGGGAAATTATTTGGCGATTGGACAAAAAGAACACTGGTATAATGCCGATACGCCTAGGTAATGTAGCCATGTTAGCGATCCTTCAACCAAGATGACAATCAGGCAATTTCACTCCAATGACTGTCAAAACATGTCAGAGTTAATTATCGTTGATTCCACCTAATTCAGCAAATCGCCGGCTAACATTAACTGCAGAGAAAATGCCAAGTTCATTCAGAAAGGTCTAGCAGAAGCTTTCTGTATCATGGTGAACCGTCATCGGGATCATGAAATTCATATGAAAATTATGTGACGATTGTTGTTTTGCAATTTACACGGCTTGGCTCCTCTCTCGACCCTCGTTTACTAGCCTGACATGAGACACGTTTACGTTTACTATAATGTTGATGAAAATAAACACATAACTGATCTGGAACGTTTCGCGTAGGTTGAGTGCCTTGCATGCAAAACAGTATGTATGTGACCGGTTACTTCTTACTCTGATTTCCGCTGAGTAGTAAGTTTAGCGTAGAAAACCAAAGTCACAACTCCAAAGAATGATTAACAATATTTTATATATTTAGGTTTTATTTAACCATCTTCATTAGTGAGACTAAGTTAATTCTTAAGTAAGATAAACATACTTAATGTTCTATTTGGTGGGTTGCCTTGTATGTGACTGGGTATCTAACACATTCCACACAATATTGTGACTGATCCATGTTGAGCGTTTAAAAAAACTTTTTGTTATTGAATGAGAGTGACATATTAGGTAAAAATAGTGATGGGGAAATTCAGCGTAAGCCTACTTAATAAAGGTGAAGAAGGAAAAGTCTGCATGCCAGCATCCAAGTTCAAACCGTGATCTTGTCTCATTCGGTTCGGTAGTTGACGTCACACACTTTCTCCCGTATTCTTCCAGATAAGAAAAGGCGAATCACTAACGCAAGGCAAGATTAGGACTTGCAGAATGTTCGAGCTGTAAAATCTACCGTGATTTGAGGATTATGTTGGTTAAGAAATGCAGTCAAGTGGCGGAATTGCGCTACTGTAAACGCGTAGTTCTATCATTGTTTTTAATAATACAATCTCCAATGAATTTGTATACCTTATATGCATGTCATTGTCAGCAATGTAAATTAATATCTTGGTAGAATGCATTTCTCATCGAATTTTACCCAACCTATGTATTGCACGTCAACAGAAAAAGACGCCTGTCTATAAAGATAACAGCGTATTGGAAAACCCACAACAACGCCGAGAGCTTTAGGTTCTAAAAATAAACTTATGACTGCGAAAAGACCATAAATAATTCTTTATCTTTTGTTGAGAAGGGTACCATAAAACGTTGGCACGACTTTATTTATAAACTAATTTAATTGTGATAAGAACACAATCAAATTCTATTTATACTTGAGCAGAGAGAAGTGTCTATCAAAGTAATAAACAATTATTATTATTCCACTATTTCCAAATCTGTTTTGAGTTAATGGAGGATATTGCACAGAAAAGTGTGTATATAAATAAAACCAATCAGACATCAAGCTATAATTAGGTCATGGCGTCTTTGCTTCGTGAGATTATTTATTATTGATAAATCAGCACTTTTCTCCAAATCTCTATCAGCATTTTTTGCCAGGTGATTCCATATCAACGTGACGTGATATGAAGCGTGAGGTCATTGGGGATATGTTGTATGATACATTCTAACCACAGTGCATGTATTTTGGTTGTCTTGACTGTGTGCAAAAATACATGAAAATTAGACAGTAGAAATATGTCGGCGTGGAATATGTAACGTATTACTCTCAAAATAAAATGAAAACTTCATGTGTTAAACCATCTTCTCTGGGAGTTAAATGTTTCCGAGCCGTTTTCTATGCGAGGAGGTAATGGTGATAATTGCTTTTTTTCGGAACAAAATGTGTTTATGCCTTCTTAACGATGGTAGTTGCGTAACAGCCACCTCTGTCGTCATTTGGTACCTCGTCAAAACCGAGTCGAGAATTTTGACGAGATACCAAATGATGGCAGAGATATCTCGCGTTACTACCATCGTTATGGAGGTTTAAAAACATTATCTTAATAAACAATCTTGACACTAATGAAAACGTTCAGCAGCAAGCATTGATTCCGCAGATTATGAACTATTCTTATAAACCTTTGTGTTGTATAAAGAACTTTTTGTTGAACCTCATCTCGAATCGGGAGTATTCATTCTAGTTGTTTAAATATGCAAATCAATGTACAATGATTGTTAAAGAGTCAGGGCAGTCAATCTGAAACCCTATTCCACGAAAACTTGTATGGAGCATAAATCCCTGTGATGTGAAATATTGTCCGTCTCGAAGACTGTCTTAAATAATGCGGATAAAATACATCTGAACCTGTACAGTTTGGAAATCTGGAAAATGCCTTGACGAGAATGAATAGATTTACCAGTGAATAGGAGTTCCCAATACCGGGCGAGGATAAAGAGGATTACTGAGTAAGATCTATAAGAGCAAAATTGAAAAGGGAAGTCTTTGTCAGTAGACTTTCAAAGTGTCCCTCTTTCGATTTGGAAGTGAGGACTTGTTCTTGATCCTCTTTTACTCAACCTGCCTCAATAGCAAATTGTGTTCTTCCTGAGCAAGTATATTGGACAATCCGCGCCGTGGCTCCGTGTTTGAGCGTTGGACTATGGAGCCCCCTTCACTGTACCCGGAATAGGACAGAAAAGTCGGACAGAAACCGTGTGAAATACATAGCATGATCAATGCTAACCATTTCGTGTACACCTTATTTCGAATTATTTCGTCCACGAACTTTTGCGGTACATTGATTTTACCAATTTTGGAAAACCAACGATAGCCCGTGTGCTACGATGAATATTACTCGAGTCTTTTCATTTAACAAAATCACGAGCCGGAGGCAGAAGTGTTTCTGTTTGTGTGATTGCTGCTACGGAAATAAACCAGAAGTTGTCATACATAAAGTCTTATAGTTGTTCTATTTGTTTGATTGGTGTTTTACGTCGAAATTTAGGCTAAAATCATAATACAGTAATCCAATTAGTTGTAGCAATAAGACCTTTTTATGCTCTTTAGGTATATCAAGATCATCTATATTCAGTGTATTTTAAATACTGATTGAAGACTGAAATCATATTCAATCTTTTTGTGTCCATGCATCCTTTTATATGTAATTATTTATCAACATTTTGTTTTTCTGCTACAGAATTGGCCGACTCAAGCATCTCGTCAATGGCTGAATCCTCAACACCAAGTAGACCCTTTAGAATACTTTTGGAGCAGCCCCCTAAAGGGTTTCCTGTTTGCCCAGACACACAGCTAATAGAATACGTTCGAGCTTGAAGGTGGGCAATTTCTTTTTCTGAAAATATGTAAAGAATTATTGTTATTGTTCATTCCAATGCTGTTACCATGATGCCTTAGCCTGATAGTTCCTTTTAAATGATATTTTCATTGAATAATAACGTCATGCCGGTGTGTTTGTTTGTTTGATTCATTGAGCTTTTACACTGTTTATTTCTTCAAATATTGGGCTGGAACGCCTTAAATTGAGTGAAATAACCGCAATTAGCGCCCAGAAGACCCATCAAGCGAAAGTAAAATGCAAATCGAAACGTGTCTATTTTACTTTTTTTCACACAACTCATATTATCGTTTTTTGTTTTGCTTTTTACATCACAATATTTAATTATCTATGCTACGAGCTTATTTTTTTTGTTGATTTCTTAAATCGTGTTTGAATAACTTTTCCTGACCCAACATTACCCGTTTGTGTAATTTTTCTACATTTGACAAAAATATACTTAACTTTGTCTTTTTGTCTTTGCAGGCTTATTTGGTATTTGGGAGACGTTTTAAGAAGATCCCTCCTTATTGTCAATTAATTGACTAGTGATTATTAAAATGAAGCAAATATTGTTATTGCTCTTGTGTCATACAATTGGATTATCGGCTTATAGGGACTATATTTCTAGGCATGCCAGTGCCAATTCCATAGAACCATATAGTGGTTCTTCCCCACCCCAGCCCCACGTGACTTGTGCGGGGTCGTCCTGTACCTACGCTTTTACCGTCTCTGCTGAAAATAAAGTTTCTGGAAATTGTAATAAATCTTCTCCAGACGTTAATACAAAAGTAAGTATCTTCTGACCTTTTCTAGCTCTTTTACTGTCAAAATTGCTTAAACGTATTTGTCTCATGCTTTTGTTATTAGCGTCTTACAACGTTA
Source organism: Katharina tunicata (assembly GCA_032466195.1). Lineage (NCBI taxonomy): Eukaryota > Metazoa > Mollusca > Polyplacophora > Chitonida > Mopaliidae > Katharina > Katharina tunicata. The sequence continues at coordinate 8,024 of JAVFBZ010034269.1, forward strand.
GATGACGAAATAGAGATAATTATTTAATTCATATTATTTCAGGCAAACTACTAACAACCAAGTATTTTAAAAACTAATTATTGAAACATAATTCATTTTATAGCTAATTACAATTGAAAACAGTTGCAGTTAAAGTACTGGAATGTCGGTGCTATTGTTACAAATATGAACAAAGATGTGGAAAACATTGATCGAAAAACTTAAAACAACTGTCATCGCCTACCCTTATTCATGTATTATACCCGCCCACACACATGGAATCATTTCCAATATCCTAGACGCCGTGTCTCAATTGTTTGAGTGTTTGACAGCTTGGTCCCCGTTATTGTCCACGGAATAGGTTCGACCCCCACCCCTGTGGATCTTGTAAAAAAAAACAGAAGATTTCCGAAAGCTGCGGAGATCGCACGGTGTTTTTACGAGGTTTCTTCCTGCTTTTCCACCATAACATCGACAAAGTCGTCATATGAGTCAAATATTTTTGAGTACGGTATTAAACAACAATCAGATAGATAGAAAATAAGTACCCTAGACAGAATGATTTGTTTCATATGAGTTACCTTTGCACTTTTTTGTCTGTAGAATAGCATTGTTTAGCGCACGGTGCACACGACAAGCTCAAAGACGTCACTATCCACATACACTGGCATGATACGAAAGAGATCAAAAAGTACTTACAGCGGATATCAATAATCTAAAGCTAATCGAAAACATGCCATTTTATGACCATTTGCTGATCTAATGGTTTATATACATGCACCAAATCATTTTTATCTGCTCTTCACAGCAGATTGACATTTAACTGCTTTCACGTTTCACACAGATGGTATAAAAAGTATTACCATTAAAAAAATCATTGTACTGCCTTGGTTGTGTTAGGTACAGTGGTTATTCATGACTGCTAACGTAAATAAAGAAATAATTTCCTTCTGTGTTATTAGATATCTGAGTTGTCCAATAAATTGGATGAAGTATTAACAGTAATAGAGCGAAAAAGTGCGGCGCATCAATTGGAGGTACTTTGGCAACAAATGGCAGCACTTGAGAGCCAATTAGAGTCAGAACGATTGAGGCGAAGTAAACTTGAACTCCAGCTGAAGAGCCAAATTCGGACTCTGCATCGATATCACCAGGCATGTCGGAAAAATGAAACACAGACCCCTGGTAAGTTAGCGTGCCAATGTAAAGTCTATCGTTTAATGAAGCCTTGGACAAGTTTGTTCAGTATCTCGATTTAAGTTGGGCTTTGATTGTAATTGGTTGTTAACAATATTTATGTACTGTTCATTAGCTTGACTCCTGGTTGACATTGGCAATGTCAAACTAAGGTGTCCATGCCTACCAGATTTTAATGTCGTTAATTAAATATCGTTCATGCACAACATGTACCACGACTGAGGAATATCCCCATATCGATTGTCTATTGAAAACAGTGCGTGAAATCTGAAACAAATTACTTATCGAAAAACAAAAAGCATTAAAAATACAATATTTCCGAGAAAAAAATATGAATTTCTGATGTCGATTATTTCTGCATATACATGTGACTTATATAGTATGCTATGTTCGTTAAGCATTTGTCTGAGAAGTGTATAATGCCTCAAAACATTTATCCTCAAAATGTAAGTTTGCATTGCATTTACATTTATTTGGACATAAATTCCATCAACTAAAAGCCGGGTTTGCCTTTCTGGATACTGCGTGGAAATAGTCCAGGTCTCGAGGGAGTCTGAGTTCGCTACAGATTATCACGCCCACGCATGACGAGCTTGCTGACATGCTGAACAGCCTGCTAGTCGGCTCCTCTTAACATTGATGGCCATTCACCCTACTTGGTGGGATCGATATTACTGAATGGAGCCGTAGAGTCAATTTAATTAACCAGACCAAGTAGTTTCCATGTTAACCCAACAATGTTCAACAGATGTAGGATATAATCGACCCGTCCTTTCACAATCGTCGATAATACGATAGACTAACAAGGCTATCCCGTTCAATCCACTTACATAGCGGAGCTTCCGAATTCCGGCACAAATTTCGGTATCCCCTGAAGAGATCGCCTTCTAAAAATAGATAAATTTCAAGTCTTGGGATTTAATTATGCAAATTGCAAAAGCAAGAAAAAAGAAGTTTCCATAAAATAAAGGAGACTTATTTTGGCCTTAAACCTTTTCAAAGGAGGACACTTACTTTTATGTTAGAAAGACAGATGTGTCTTCTATAATGCTAAACGTTTCTCACAGAACGTCAGTTAAAGAAGTTAGAACACAGCAGACAATAACATATTAATGTAAATGATTTAAGGTTGATAACAAAAGCGTTAGTATCAAACAGATTATTTAATGGGGATACATGCAAATGTCCCACAGGCAAATTAAATAAAACCAGTAATTACATTAGCAACATTTAAATCTGTAACTAGAGCTCAATCCGCGGATCTATGGAGAGAGTTAGTAACGACACAAATTAACTAACTATACATTGCACCCTCACCCACACTTAAACGTTTTTTTTTTTTTTACTGATTTCAACTAAATTCTTAGATTTGCCTTAATTTCTATCTTGCTTGAAAACCGTCTGAGCATCTAGGCCGAAACGTCGCTTACCAATATATCCAGAAGTTGAAAATCCACCTCAGTCGTCATGATTTTATTTCTACGTTGTATTAACCCATAACAATAGAGCTAATCTTTCACAGTTTTTTTAAAGAACGTAGTTGTAGGTTTTAGAATAAGAAGATTAGTACCATCTTTCCTTCAACTCGTAATTCATTTTATTTTCCAACAGAAGTGCTTCATTTGCATTCAGCAAATAAACATTATATTTTCATAATTCAAATACTTTCAACAAATTTTCAGCAGTCCAAGACTGTCAAGACGTATATGAATATGTGTCCAGA
>JAVFBZ010034291.1:0-10922 GCA_032466195.1 Katharina tunicata
TACTTCACTGTCACTCTCCGTTCTATAAAATTAACAAAATTATTAAATATCATAGGAGAGTTACTTCTGGCACTAGGGTCTGGTACTGACTCAAATTAATGTCTGTGATACTGCATGTGTATTCTTTCTAGATTTCGGATACACTGTTGATGATTAATGGTTGCAATATAATAATTTTTGGTGGAAAGTCCTAAAACTAATAGTCTTTTTGTTCTAACATTTTTGCTTGCTAAATAAAAGTCGAGACCTTCCGTAAATCTGGGTGGCATCAAGGCTCAAGATTTTGGGGCACATTTTCTTATACTCAGTCGTCTTGAGGACTAGAAGTTATCATGTCAGGCCCACGGTATAAAGCGATCCCTTAAGCTACATTTCTATTTGTATGGATGCAGATGCGGAAAAGTGTATGGATGTGAATAATGTTGTTTTGTGTGTCCATTCATCCGATTTTCCATATGCAGACTGAAAGTGCATTGGAGGCATACGTTCCACATATGGAAAACATACCAATTTTTCCCGCATCTGCATCCCTGTTCGTACAAATGGAAACGTAGCTTTGAGCTCGTCAACAAACAATTTTCTACTGATTTATCCTAAATTAATCCTTAACTTATTATATATGGTCCAAATTGAAAAGCAATCATTTGAATTTTCAGCCATGTGTATGATCGTATCCTATCATTGGGACAACATTTTCTCACCATCTGTATGGTTCAACAGGGCCATTTTGTGTCAGATTTAACAGGGCTTCTTATTGCTGATCTGCAATAAGCTAATTGTATGAATATTAATTGTCATAAACCTTGTCTGTGTTAGCAAAGATGATCTCCCTTTCACTTTACCCGGAATAGATTCGATCCCCCCTGTGGACCTGAGGTATATAACTAAGGGAAGTTTTCTGGTGGCTGCGGAGTTCACTGTGTGTTTTTTACGAGGTTTCTTCCAGGTTTGCCACCATACACCGGCAACGCAAATTAGTAAGTTGTCATATAGGTGAAATACTCTTGAGTACACTACAACGTTAAACACCAATCAAACAAAAGAATAGATGATCTAAAAATCAACAACAAATCTATACAAATTTGTTGAATGCAGACCTTTTAGTAGAGAAAGAAAACTGTACATTCATAAATTTAACAGATTTGCAACTATTTTGTGTCACAGATAAAAACAACCGTTTGAAGCTATGGGGGCCTCGACTTCATCTACTGCTCCTACAGAGAAAACAGGAATTGTCTCATCACCCGGAAGTACCGCTCAGCAAATTCCTGCAAATGTTAATAAAAATTATCCCACAGAATGTCCAATGCATCAGGCAAAAAAGCAGGCTTCAGGATGCCCAATGAAACATGATGATATGGATAAGATAAACATAGACAATATGGTAAGATTCATTTAAATGTAACCTTTTCCCATTTAAAAGCAAACTTTAGTGCAATTTTATTTTGTGTCGGATGGACTCATTTTTTTGTATGTATATAGTTAAGTATTTATATAAATTAGACTGAATAAGTTCTTGTTTAATTGTTTTTCAAAGATTAATTTAATGGTCTTGTGTTCTTTATTTATTCTCAAAAGAAGGCAGATTTGAAGTTATCTTTTATTTATTTCTACTGAAATAAAGTCAAATTTTAAAGTAAAAAGAAAAAAAACCAGGTAAAGAAGACAACTGTTAACATCATTTGGGGAATTGACTGTCTTTTAAGACTAGACATTAATTCTCAGTTTTAATTTTGAAAGGTTAATAATTTAAGGATTATGTTAAGGACAAACCGTAAACCTAATCCTGTATTTAAGCCTTTATCAAAGCCTAACCCTCATGCAATACCTAACCTTAAATTTGAACCAAAAGTGATGGGATATCTTATACGAAGATCTTTTCAAATTTTGGTACATCCTCTGAGCTAAATGGCATCAGGAGGCTGTACCGTTGTGGTGTCCTGTGGCATCCTCTTCTATTGCCAGTGTTGTTGAGCGTGGTTTCCTTCACCCTTTGCGGATGGTTAGGGGGAGCCTCCTGTCATGCCTGTGCCCTGGTGCTCTCTGAGCTAAGGGGCAGATGATGCCGATTTGTTGTCTTGTCCTGTTTTGTTTATGTTATGTAAAAGTTTTGTACTGACTTGCATGTTGCTAGCGTCGTTTACAGTGGTTCCCTTCACCGATTAGGCTGGCATGCGGTCATGTAAGTGAAATAACCTTGAGTACGGCGTAAAACCCCAATCAAACAAATCCTTCACCCTGTAGACTGGATCATTGCAGTCATATGAGTGAAATAACCTTAATTATTGCATAAAACGCCAATAAATCTTGTAGCACAGATATCTGTGCAATCAGTGGAGTTTAACCGGCTACCACAATATAGACAGTACCGATTGCTTTTAGTCTGGTCGTTTATAAAATATGAATAGATGTCTCGTCATCTGTACATCTATGGAGTTACCACCCATCAAGTCAACGCTAGAGATAAGTACGAAAATATTGTTTGTATTTTTTTGTCTGGAGGCATTGACTTGATAGGCCACAAAGAAAATGTCACTCAGAGCTTCCTTTTTTTTTTGTTATTGACTGAAGTGAATTATAACATAAAGCAAACAAACAGTTGATGTAATAAATTGACTTTGTATTTTCTCATTTCCCATCAGATGCCTCCTCCAAACCAGCGACCATCCACTGATCAACCCTTCCCTCTTCCCACAGACAGACAAACCTCATCTATACCAAAGGCTGACTCAGATGAAAAATGGGTCTACCCATCGGCTCAGATGTTCTGGAATGCCATGCTTAGAAAAGGTCAGGCCCTTGTGTGTGGCATTAAACACCAAGCAAATGAATGGAAAATCAAGGATTTTGACAATAATATTATGTTTGTATGTATGTGGTGGTTAGTCTATCATGTGTCCATCAACATTCAATATTTCACACCAGGGTAATGCAAGAAAGGTGTCAAAAAGAAAGTTCAGTTGGAACTGGATATTTAGTTCTGTTCTGTATCATTATTTGACATATTGATAAATAAAATGGAACAAGGGGTGTGATCAGGGGATTGCTCTAGATTACTCTTTATTTTTATCAATTCAATCGACCATTTTAAATTGGCAAATGCATAAGAACGTTCAGAATAAATTGTGAACCTCTCAGTTTCTGAGGTAACCCCACATGTGTCAAAACAAGCCACATAAAGCTCTGACACAGCAAAACAATAGTGAAATTTATTAAAACGTTTGATTTTTTGCCAGAAACATCATTCCTTAATTTTATTGTTTTAGTGGGACCCTACATTGAATCCAATCCTGTAGCCCCATGGAATTAGTTGTACATTGCAAAAGGCAAAGTAGAAGTTTTTGCAGGAACGCATTTTCTTGAGGTTTCTACTTTCTTTTTTTTTTCTTTTTTTTGCCGGGCAAATCAAATCTGATTCAAATACATGAACCATCACTTCACAAAGTAAATAAAACACTACAATATTATCACCTGTTCATTTTGCATTTATGGGAAACTTAACCTTTGACATTTTGTAAGACACCAACCAAGTAATTGCATGTAATATTTCAGATGAAACTTTATTTCTCAGGCTGGAGATGGAAGGAAGACGAAGTCAAACCAGAGAACATGGACGCCATTATCCGAATACACAATGCTAATAATGAACAGGCCTGGGAAGAGGTGCTTAAATGGGAAGCTCTACATGCAAAGTAAGCTGTTGCATGTTAGGACTACCACCGAGAAGCTTTACGTTATAAAACATACTAACAACTCCAAAGAAACCATCCTGATTATGGTTTGATCAGTCAACTGAAACGTTCAGTCAATAATGAATTGCCTATCTTTCTGCAGAGTTGTTACTATGCTTCATTATGTAAAGCTGTAACGTTTTTCTGAACATCTTGTCCTACATGGCGTTAAAGTGTATTTCTTCTGTACATATTACCTACTGTTGTTAGAAAACACAGCCATCATATAAGTGAAATACCCTTGAGTATGACGTTTACCTATCAGTCAATAAATCTTCTGTACATTGTGTATTAATTGTGGAGTGTTTACATTAATTGATGGCTTTCAAATTTGAAATATTGGTAGATGAGCGTTGACTATGGCGCCTTTGCTATCCGGAATAGGTTCCATCCCCCCTGTGGACCTTAGGTATATAAAGGAAGTTTTCTGGTGGCTGTGGAGTTCGCGGGGTGGTTTTTACGAGGTTTGTTCTCGGTTTTCCACCATATACTGGCAACTCAAAGTCATTATATAGGGGAAATCTTGAGTACGACGTTGAACTCCAATCAAACAAAATCCAATTTGAAAAATTAACAGTTAAATGGATTTGTCCATTTTCTGTGTGGTTGCATGTTCAAGTGTGCAGCTGGTTCTCTGAGTTACGGGGCATTAGGAAAGCAATTTGTTCATGCATCCTGATTTGCCCTGTATGAAGTGTATTGTGGTGTCGTTTGTGTTGCCAGCATTATTTAGGGTGGGTTCATTCACTGATTAGTCTGGTTTGCTGTCATATCATTGAAAAAAAACCTGAAGTTCAGCATACCCTTATTAATCAAGTATCTGTAAATTTCTTTTTGTCTCTCTCTTAAAGTCTCTTTTAAAATATTACAAAACACATTGCAAAGATTCTTTATCTTCACAGTTTTAAGTTAACTTAATTTGCTCATTGTACTTTTCTGTAAAATTTGTTATTTTAATCTTGTAGGGAGTGTGGTAATCCAAAGTTAAAAAGGTTTGGTGGTAAAGCTACTCAGTTTTCTCCCAGAGCTAGAATGCGACATTGGCTTGGGTAAGTGATTAATACTAATACATATAATTGATATGAAACCAAAACAAGGATAAAGTCAAATTTGCCCCTGGATGTGAGCACCAACATCCACAAGTAGCATATGTTTGGAAAAGGCATAGCAGGGTTTGAAATCACGTCTTTTTTCTTTGCTTGTCCACCTAATTTGCGTAAATTTTCTGATATACGTTAATTGCGTTTTAAGTAAATTGATAAAAACTGACTGATAAAATGGTAGAAATGTAATGGACTATTTACATAAAGGTGGAATTTCAACACCACTTTAAGTAAAGACTGACCTAATTGTACCTGAATGATCAAAAAGGACTGCACAGACAATCTACTGGCAAAACATAGCAGTACCAACTCCCAGCATAAATATTTGAAAAGCCATATTACATTAGTAGTTTTGGCTGCTGATTTAAATAAATGCTCTTTAAATACAAATGAGCTGATAATACTATTACTTTCTTCTCACCAACATGAATTGCTGTAAATTAGTTAAATCCAGAGCTGAGTTTTAAGTTAACATATAGGTCAACATTAAAGTGGTGGATAATGCATATCACATGGTTTAAATGTGGACAGCGAATTGAAATATTTAAAAACGATAGCTTTTGGACATATAACTTTTTGCAATTTTTTCGAGATTTTTTTTTTTAAATGAGATTAAGGCTTATAAACATTGTTTTGAGTTATAAACTTTGGTGCGTGTAAATATTTTGCTGTACACCTGGTTTTAAAATCTGTGCACCAAGATCTCCTTTTTTCTGAGAGTAAAGAATAGTGTTCTCTTGTAGCACATGTGATCCAGATCCTGACCTTTGTAGTTATATTCCTAATGCAAAAAGTTTTTATGCTATCAGTTGCTAATAATTTTGGTTGAATAACCCTCAGGTAATCTTAAGAATATACAAATTAAATCTGTATGAATCTATACTCCCCTGTGTAGGTCAAGACCTTTGGCCTTATTGTACATCTCAGTTTGGAATTTTGAACTCAATCCTGTTTATTTGGCAAACATTTCGAGACACATTCTGTATTTATTTGATGTCACTAAATAGCGTGCCAATCAGGGACTAGGATTTTGAAATTACCCGTCCTGGCCAGGGGTCAAGGGGGCCGCCTAGATCCCCTTGCCAAGGTTGCAGGGAACCCCTGATGCAGAAGCTTTAATGCAATTTGGCTTTTATACAATCAATATACGTTTTTTTTTTCTTGTTTATAACATTTATTTGGTTGTTGTTTAACACAATTATTTTATTTTTATTTTCACTATGCCTACCTGAAATTCGCTGTTCCATGTGTTGCCAACCAGTTACTTATGTTTTATCTCCGGCATTTTTGTTTTAAATCTGATACAGTGCTTTTGTCAGCGATCTTTATCTCCAGTCCAGGCTTTGTTCTCCGTTTCTTAAACAAGCTTGTCAGCTTCGTTTGACTTTTCCGCTTTTGATCCAATATTTTAGACTTTATTGTTTCCCTTGACAACAGCATACGAGTGTATTAGCGTTGTTCCCAAAAAAAAAACCTGTATACAAAAATGAACTACCAGCGTGATCAGAAACCACTTCCAGATGGCGCTACTACATGTACGACTTTATTCTCTTCTGCTATTCATCGCGAGATTGTCTGAGATTTATGCGAGAGAAACTGTTTACATCGAAAGACGTTATCCGAAAGTAGATTGAAGCTATTCAATATTACACATGACTCCAACTGACTGCCAAAAAGCGGCCGCCATTTGGACACATATTTTTATACGTCTATCCGGTCCTGTGTATTAAACCGGCTCTTCTTTTTTCCACAAAACTGAAATCGTCCCGTCCAAAATGAAGGGAGGGGACGGGTCGCTAGCTAAGTACCTGGTGCCAATGGAAGTGTAATATTAATAATGTTAATTTGAATTTGACACATGGACAACTTCCACTGGAATAAATAGTGCAAATATATAAGGTTGAAACAAATAGCGACTCCTAACAAATAGATTGCTATAAATATAGCAGGATTTTTTTCAAGTTTTCAAAATTGTGACCAGCATGATTTGGAACCTTAGAAACACATGGTGGGATGGAGGAGACTGATTGCAATAGTGGACTTTTATCTTATTATAAAGATAATGGAACTAGATTTTTATTTTGCAAAATTCGTAATATAAATGCAAGTGGTCGAGTGTGAGCCTCCTGTGCACTGGTTCTCTCTGAACTAAGGGGCATCATGATTTGTTTGTTTTTTTCATTCTTTAAATGTTTTGTGGTATATTCTGTGTTTCCAGAGTCATTTGGGGTGGTTTCCTTCACCCATTGGCCTGGCACATCACATTATGAGTGAAAAAAACTTCAATACAGCCTAAAACCCCAAACAAAATAACATTATTTATTTAAAATAAATGTAGTGACTCTGGATAACACTCAGATTTTCCACACTGCAAAACCATGGTGTAAAAATGAAATTTATTCAACCATTTGATGTTTTAAAAAAAGATCAGTTGATGTTTTAAAAAATGCTACATTTCATTTCAAGGAGCTGTTAAAGGATGTTGGGAGGACCCTGAAGCCATCCCTGGATTTAATGTTATCATTATGGTTGTTCTATGATCAATCAAACAAATCTAAAAACTACAACATTTGCTTCAAAATTTGGTTTATTACAGGTATGAACTGCCTTTTGATCGCCATGACTGGATTGTTGATCGCTGTGGCACAGAAGTACGCTACATCATTGATTATTATGACGGTGGTTCTGTGGATCCAAATACATTCCAGTTCACCTTATTGGACGTTCGTCCCGCCTTAGATTCTCCAGGAGCTTTTTGGGATCGCACAAAAGTATCTCTTTGGAGATGGAGTTCATATTTTAGCAAGGAATCGGAGTCTACTCCTACTGCCAGCAAACCGGTACCTCATTTACCAACAAATAATAGCTCTACCACAGAAGACTCTGGTAGTTGATGTGATTGGACATCATTGTGCTCTTTATGTGATATTTATTATGTGTGGTTTGAAAGAAATCCAGCGGAGGTAGGATGGATGATATCAAGTGAAGCAGTCAATTTTGTTTATAGCACCCATTTGTATTATTGTCATAGAAAATGTTTTAAGACACATGGACCTTCTATTTTGTTCTTTATCTAATAGTTACTCGGCCCTTACATTCTGTGCATAAAAACGTTTTTCTTCGGCTGAATAAGCTTACTAAAAAAAAAAGCACAGTGTAAAACGTTTAGCTATCAGTGAATAATAAAATGAACGATTGTTTAAAACTTTAATGTGTTCTATAACTTTCATCACCTATAACTACAATCATTACAAGCTGGTCACCATATGTCATGACTATTATTATAGTGGTCATTTGATTCGGAGGCCCAAGTTCAGTGATTTACATGGCATTAATGCCATAGTAACCTCAAATAATAACTTATTATGTCTCCTGTATAATAGCATATCAAAATAAATAAAAATGATAATGTTATAAATGAATTTTTATTGGTTTTAAATTGTTTGTTTGTAATTTTTGAAGGTAGCTAAATAAAAAATAGATTATTGCTTGGGTATACAATTTATAGAGAAAGACAATTTTACATGCTTCCATCAGGGCTATAACCTTAGACATCTGGCTAACAGCCATGGTCAACACTCTATCGACTGAGCTTCCTAGGGTCAGGGCAGAACGACCAATTTTTGTCCTAGTAAACTCTGCGAATATTTCTTATACATCTGTAAAATACTGCCAAAAATATATCAACTCTTTATTGGTTTGCAGTTTGTTTCATTAAAAAACAAACCTCTTCTCAAGTGTGAAACATACTAAAAACATCTAAAGGACATCTAAAAACATCCCTCTTTGCTTGAAAAACAAAATGACTCCGTTTTAAAAATGTCAACTTGTTGGTTTACACTCAATAAACTGAATAGTCTCTCATTGAGTTGATATTCTGGAATGGCATGACAAAGGATGTAAGGTTAACATTTGTCCTCAGGGAGCTGATTTGTTATTGTTTTAGTTTTCCCGTGACATGGAGGGTGGGTTCCTTCACCCAATGGGCTGGCACACCATCATATTGGTGACAAAATAATGAAGTAACTAATATCAAACCAACAAGCAAATGTGGCCTTGTGGGTGGATGGATAGAAACGTCCAGTTTACTCCAGTACTCAATTTAGTGTTGTCATTCACCATGAGGATTGCTTGAAACAAGTTGAAAGTAATTTTGTTAGTAGTTATTAATTTAATTAAAGAACTTGAATCTGCCAAAGACTTTTTATATGCTGAATATGTCTTCTATTACTGTTACAACTGTGGAAATGACCTTATAAGTCAAGAGAATGAGGGACTTCATCAGTGATAGGTTGATTTATTTCATAGAAAATGTATTTACAGGGTCGTGACCAATGACTTAAATGGCACAAATGAGAGAAAATAACCTGTGAAAAGCATCAAGAGGGACATTGAGGGAGATTGAATTTCACCAGTCTTTTATTTATGGTATTGCATGAAGACAACTGTCTATCTTAGAATGCGTTTCATGAATTCATCTGCTCGTTCAATCAAAGTTTCAGTTTCAAATGACTAAAATGTCCGTTCCAAATGTGTGTGTTTTACTTTCAATGTATATGAACAAATGAGTTCTTTTTCAATCTGATGGTTGACATTTAATTGAACTTGTGCTAGAAGACAAAACTATATTTAAAATCACCTGGGCAAGTTGTGCCCAATCAATTGAAGTTTTTTTCTTAGTGAAGTCTGGTGATATGTAGGCTATGGCGGAGAAACAGATGAATTTGAGTAATTTGTTTAAATCAATTCTCGTTTTTGGATTGTTTTTAAAAAATGTATATAAACTCATTGAAAACTTAAATACTAAAGATAAATAATTGTGAAGAGAAGATGAATTTTCCATCAAAAGATAAAAATTACTGGCAAACAAGAATCTCGTTATGTTTTCTTCCTTTGGGTGCCATAAAGACCCTTACAGTGAATTCTCCACTTTGTGTCGTATCTTGGCATTTGTCACTTGAGTAGAAGGTAAATAAATGACAACACAAATGAAAAGCTGGTAATGGGGAAACTGCCAAGACAGTGCGGGACATTGTTCACGCCTATGATCCGAAAGTCCCACTGGGGAACACTGTCATGCTAAATTAGCTTGGATGTTAAAACGATTATCCCAGAACCCCAAACAATATATTGGTGTGTTATAGTGAATTTGAAAGGTACAAAGCGTGTGAAATATATGAATTGCTTATATTATTGTCGGTTAAAAGGTTAAAAATGAATACATGTATAATTTATAATGATTTAGCGGGTGGTTGGTGGGAGCTCTCTGTGCCCTTGTGCCCACTGAACCAAGTGACTTAATTGTTTGGATTGTTTGCTGTTGGTGTTGTTGTTTGTTTTTTTGGGAGGGGAGAGTAACAATCAGGGTCATGACCATTGATGGCACAAATGGCAGAATATAACCTGTGGAAAGAATCATGAATCATGAATCACTGTATTTCATGATTTCATCTGCTTATTCGTTCAAATTTTGGAAACCACTAAAACGGCGGTACACAGGCAACTTTTTTATTTCCAATATATGGACGAATTGCTGATAGTTGACATTTGATTGAACTGAACAAAACAGTTACCAGAGGTGTGTTTTTATTTTATCTTATAACAATTTATATTACTTACTTGTTAAAGTCAAATTTCGTTGTTGTTTGAACACAAGATAATTCAATATATATAAATTACAAAGAGAAGATGACATTTCCATCAAACTATGCAAATTACTGGCAAACAAGAATCTCGGGGATCGTGTTCTCCAAGCTAAGAGACATCAGGAAGCTGAATTGTAGTGCTGTCCAGTTTTTCGGTCGGTGAATGTAGTGTGGTGTCTTGTGTTCTTCCAATGTCGTTTACGGTGGTTTCCGTCATGCGTTGGTCTGGCACGCAGTCATATTTGGCTTAAATAACCTACCCCAGACAATCAAGGGTCAAAAGTAATTTTCGACTAAGTCAGGCACCTCAAACTAGCGTTTAAACAATTAAAGATTGCATTCATAAGTTAGGAGTTCGTTAAACGCTTGGTTTGGGGTTAAGTTCAGGGTTAGGGTTAGTTATACAATTTGTCACAAAAATGTATGAATTACATCTTTTACAT
>JAVFBZ010034323.1:0-10921 GCA_032466195.1 Katharina tunicata
GCCAAAGACCCGAGTTCGAATCCCGGTGGAGGAAAGCAAAATTTTCTTTCTCTACATTTATACAAAAATATATATAGGCTCTGTCATTTTGAACTTGCTTCAAGGCCGTGAAAAAGCATCTGAAGCGTCGAATATGCCAGTCACACGTCGCAGTTGATCGAAATGATTACAAATGCTATGCATAATAAGTTAGACTAAAGATTGACCTACAAGAGAACGAAACGGCCAATCTGCAGTTTTCTTTAACATTTTCGTCGACCTGACGGTCACACATGTCCACCTTTGTAAACCGTGCCCCAAGGTCCCGCTCTTAATCGGGCACTGCTCCGAAACCTCACAGCTTAATTACCGCCACTTTAAACAGTTCATTATTTTGTTTTTAAGATGCATAATTCTCACACGAACTTTTTCTGTTCGATGTTACCTTCTACATTTTATGATTATTCTAGTCTCACTGTGCCAGAAAATACAGGAAGACAACCGAGAAAAAATAGCTTGTTTGAAAACCGTTTATTTTTGTTATTTTCTCAGGACAGGTCGTTCACAGTTGGTTGAGCAGTGGTCGTCTCGGTTTCCACCAAGCACAGCTATGTAAAGTCATCATATAAGTGGATTAACCTTGAGTATATGATGTTAAGCATCAATCAAGTACATAAACAAGGAGTGATTTATTTACATATAAGTTGTGTTGTTGGAACTAGAAACATATGCAAGAGCTAATACCTATAAACCTACTTGATTTTATGGGATAATGCATGCTATAGAAAACGGATGTTGTATGGAAAGTTTTTTGATTTGATTTGGTTTATTCTCCAAAATATAATTCACAAATATATTCCAAATTCTATTCTATTCTATTTAATGGCTGTGAAAATGTTTTTGTTCACGGGTCCTCTATATATCTGTCTCATTGCCCTCACATTTGAGGTTTAACTCTATCAATGTTGATCCAATACACAAATTATTTGAGAACTGAAGGCGCTTAAGGCCAGTGTATCTGAACACTCTATAGTTTGTTCTATTGTCTTGTTTTCCTCCCAATCAGCATCAAACGGGTCGATGTCAAGAGCTTGTTGACGGTTGAATGAAAGCCCAGTGTTATTCTGGATTAGGGAGCGAGGCTAAGACTGGCCGGGGAAAACCTCACCGGTGTTTCTCATGAGATGAACTGAACAGAGCAAGCTTACACCCGGAATCTCAGAAGAGAGGTCACTTTCAACGTGTGGATTTCAGGTCTGATGCGGTTATTTTCTAGCCAATTTCGTTGCCGCATGTACTGTGCGGAAAACGGGGGCCTGGAGTGAGACAAGCCGTCCCTTGACATGCCGCTATGTTCCGTGACATAACTTTCCGTAAAGGAGACGGTAACATTCCATTTACCTCTTGGAGGCTGGACTAACACGAAGATTGCTTGTATAATTGATACATTGTGGTAGACTACAATATATTCGACATGGGTAACATAATCAGGAAGGAAATGAGGCTAGAAAACGTATGGTTCGTCTACCCAAAGCCAGACGCTTTCTGCAGTACGATGGTAAGTACATTCTATAAACATTATTCGTCTGTTATTCATGAATCGTCAGTCAAACTTCACCTCTGAAGTATCAGCGCGCCATTTAATTTCTCACAGAAATAAATTACGCCAGGTACTATATTTTTAGCTATCATGTTTTCATGGATTTGCGGGACCCGTGATAAGAATAATCTTTGTATATGTTACTTGGACATTAGTATCTGAATTACATTGTGACACTTGTCAGAGAGAAAACGTTCAGGTGATATTTTTTTCAGATTGTTACCTATCTATATACGCTTTCTTGCATAATTAATCCTATATATGTTATTTCTTGCTTACAAATAAAACAGACAAGTAAAGATCTAAACACAAAGAGCAAGTCATGGAAATATTGCTTATCGTTTTCATACTGTTTCCTAAAATACGCTATATTTAACAACAACAACAACAACAACAATGCTAAACCAAATCAAAACAACAAACCCTATATAATGTTTGAGTAACATTTTGTGTTAACCTGGATATGTTTGCATTTTTGTGATCCGCTCTCCCCGAAAACAACACGTTTACATTGTCGTGGACAAAAATATGCTGGAGGAATGTAAGCTTTACCACTGGTTGGAGCATAGAGGTCTACTATAACTTACACATGCATCTAAAGAAATATACAAAAAACATGTCATTTCAAATTCAACTGTTAAAACCCGAATTGACATTATCAGCTGAGTTAAACTAGGCCACTTGCACTAACGGTATCTCAGTGTATAATATCTTAAAATATCAAGAAAAAAGTTAGAGAAAAATCCGGAAAGAGCTTGATAACATTGCATTATCTCTCTCTAAAGTACCGATAAATAATAACAGCTGTTTTATATTCAGGAATTTCTGGACACATAGCATGATGCATGGGTGTTCTGAAAAAAACAACAACAACTAAAAACTGATAAGATAGAAATTACAGGCCTTATATAATTATATAACTCAACCTACTGAAATTAACATTATTTGTTTGATTGAAGTTTTACGCTGTGACCTACTTAAGGCTATCTCACTCAAATATAGCGTGAGGAAACTACACAACAAAAAAGGGCTGAAGGTGTTTTCTAATTTCCCACCATTTAATGTACAGAGAGGATATAGATAGCGTTCGCTCAAAGATAAAATATGGGCCTTGTTCCACGCGACACTATTGTACGAAGGGGATCAAAACATATTTTTGGATATAGGCTTTACAGAAACTTCGTTGTTTTAAATAAAATAAAGTTTATTTCCTTGAATAGAAGCCTTGGCCGTGAGTGCTAGCTGTTACAGACTCCAGCAAGCAAGTCCAAAATGTTGAGTGTATTTATTCTATGCTAACTTTTTATCGATTTCATTTACCTGGTGTTTGTTAGCTGTTTAAATCGACTTTATAAATATCAATGGAGATTGGATCAACAAGACCGGCCACTGTTGTTCAACTTCCTTGTGAATGAGTGCAGCCATGTTCCCATATTACAAAGCTGTGCATTCGTTATTTTGTCAACTTTGTCGAACATTGAGCGGAAATCTGTGCCTGTCGATTATCTGTTCAATGACGAAAATCCAGTAAGCTAACCCCTCATATTTGCCGTCGTATTTTATTGCGGGGTCTTTTGCCCCTTATGAAAGCCATTCTATCTGACAACGCGCATTCATCTTACCCCAGAATGTCAGAAAACATTCACTTCATCTTTAATTTCAATAACGTTATAACTCTTTAAATAAATATACATGTCTGTGAGCCGGGTAAACCGTAAGGCAGATTCTTCGTGTATATAAACAGTTCCACTGTAAATAATTGTCTCGAAATCGCTATTTCGATTAATTTTGATGACGTATTTCGAACTTTAGCTGACATTTAAGTGTGATTGAAATCAAAAGCCTGAAGTTCGTTTCAACGTAAAATAAAATCTCTTTCAGGCTCTTTATGTCTAGACACATTGATATTTTATCGTTAGATATAATTAATTCGTCTTCCATTTTTTTATTGATTTATACATATATCTATATATATTGATTTAACGCCATACTTAAGGTTATTTTACTCACACGACGGCGTGCCAGCCCAATGTGCGAAAGAATCCATCCACAACAATACTGGTAACATCCGAGAACGCCAAAGGATACAGGACCCATGGGATAAGTAACGGGCTTAAAACAGGACTCCAAAGACAAATCGGGGTCCCTTAGCTCGGAAAGCATGAACCAAGGATCAGGAAGCGCTGACCAACCACCCGCTATTCATTTACATAACAGCTAGTCAGGTGATGCATTAAAGTAATTGTTTTAAGGGATCTTATATATTTTTGTATAAATGTAGAGAAAGAAAATTTGGCTTGCCTCCACCGGGATTCGAACTCGGGTCTCTGGTTAGCAGGGCCAACGCTCTAACCGACTGAGCTACAGAGGCTCACGGTAGAACTAGCGAATTTTTATCGATAAAGGCTGCGAATCTTTCTCTACGTAAGCACTGACACAGGGACACCGAAATGTATACGTGTTTATATCTGTAATTTATGACTGAAAGTGAAACTATAAGCGTCCTTAGATAAATGACAAACTTCCTCACGATCACGATTAACACACTAGGTTACACATTTCTCCTTAAATCCTACATAAAACACACATTATTATCAAAAGCTGGATCAATGTATCAAGACACTTATTATTTCAAAAATGTCTCCCTATAAGACATGGGATTTCACTCGAACTACGGTTGGATGATTTTGCTGGGGTAACTCTATAAGTAAACTAGAGAACTGTATTTGTATTGTTCATAAATCAATAACATGAAAACAGAGTTTGTTTACATTTCGGCTTGTGTTTATTGATTTTAAATGGAGAATATTCTGGAATTTCAATGTTCTCAAAGTTCGCTGAACTGTAGCAGGTTATCTTTATTTCGTCCAATTCTGGCCTGCACTTGACCCGTCAGTTTCTTTGATTCTCGGTCATTTTCGACGTCCAGTCTTTTGCATAGCTTATTGGGATAGTATTTTTAAGTTCAGTATACTCATATATTTTAACACAGATAAAGCAGAAGCAAAACTTGTATTTAATTTTAAATTCTGAACAAGCAAATATGACCCAGTACGTCATAAACTTTGCCTCCCAAATTCAATCATGTCCGAGTTGTTCCTTGGTAAATCCCCGGATGAGGAACTGGTCGAAATAAACCTGACGTGGATTAGAGGGTGGTCCGGCAGCCGGGCGAGTTTTAACGAGGATTCGCGAGATTTCATTTTTAAACCCTTTATGATCCTATGAGAAGTTTCACTTTCCGCCTCTCAGTTGAAGTTAAACACCCTTTTGTGAAAAAAAATCTTGAAATTTAAACCCGCAAAAACGAAGAAAGAAAGCCTCCACTCAACAATTTGACAGAGTTTGAAATGCTACAAAAAATGTGGAGAGATTGATCAATTCTTTTGATAATAGAATTTATTCACAATTTAAAAATGACTAAATAATGAACTATATGCGTGTAACCTATGTTATATGTTATTGCAGAGGTGGATACCGTCTGGAACCGGGTTTGAATTTTTTAGGAGAAGCTTCTTTAACATTTAATTTTTTCACGCGTTTTATATGTTGTATGTTATACCATTTGGTTTGGGTTAAGAATGCAGTGCAAAAACAAAAGCCCTAAATGAAAAAAAAAAAAATGAAAAAAAATATTTGTATATTCCGCCATTTCTTGCGAGGAGTTAAAATTTGTAAATCCTTTATTTTGACCTTTCCTCATTGTAACCTTCAAAGTTAATTCACTTTCAATCTTTTTGTCATCGTATAATCATCGCTAAAGCCATAGCAATCAGTTAGATAAGTCAGACTATCTGGTTATATTGACTTTCGTGGGATCAGACATTGTAGATCAGTATAAACCACTCGCTCCAAGGCAAAAGAGCAGTAGCTGGAATGAGAGAAATACATTAAACTGTAAACAAATAAATCGACCAATTACTTAATCAATAAATGAATTATCAATCAATTAAAGACTAAAAGGGATGACATATCTATATCATCTCACGAACAACAATTGGGAGAGTTGACTCATCTAGTCAACCTTCAACTAAGGTAACAGTTGCCGCCATTTAACGCTCAACTTGAAATCAAATAATTTTGAATAGCTGATCGATTTTTATTCTGTAATCGACAACCGATGTTGTACATTAAAAGAACCGCTCACTCATGACAACAAATAGTCATTTATGCCATAATAGGCCTATAAGTCTACATTCTGAGGATTAATTCAGCATCTCAAGGCATTTTGTCTTTTCTTACACATGAAAATAAGAGGAAATTCGTCCACAGTGAGTGTGTGATTTTGACAAGTCACGTTGATATGACAGGACATGTTTCACTGTTGTAATCTGCGAACAAACATGGGCTTGTCGACTATTGGTTTAGAACCAGGCTGGCCAGACGGTGACCGGAGGACGATGAATCGGCATCGGAATAGTTCTGGCACACCTATAAGAATCTCTAGATTAAAGGTTAGCGACAGGGATGATTGGGAGCATCAAACCTTTGTCGTGCTAAAATCCGGGGAGGGAAGTCTCGTATGAATTTGTGACATGACAGCGACCAGTCATCAGCAGATGGACTGTTATATAGACTACAATAACGGTACAGAACTCTGTATCTACAGACGGACAGGCCATGCCCAGTCATCTGTCAAAAGAGTATGCAAATGGCTTCCATATCCCGGCCCGTTTGAGCTCTCTGATGCCACAGACGATCACTATCCCACCCTAGGCTCGACAATCCTCGATGAATGTCGAAACGGCTTGTTAAAAAAGTATTTGCTTAGCCAATTTACTCAGTTTGTTCGCACAACAGAAAATTGCCAGGTAAACATTCCGGTGAAAAGTCTGGGTGTCGTTGAGCCCTGCCTGTATATCTCTTCTCTGTGCAACGCAACACAGAAGGTTTAAATTCCAGGTATGTTGACTATGACACAACACGCGCCTGTCTAAAGCCGGAATTTTCGTTACAGCGAACTTAACGTTACACGTATACGAAATACCAATTCCTTTATGACAATTTCAATTTTGTTTTCACAACACCATGAAGTTCTCTACAAAGAGTACGGAAAGGAATGTAGAATACCGTCAAATATTTCAGGGTTATTACAAGCTATTTGAAGAAAGAAAAGTCTTACTTCTCTTTAAAAAAATAAACCACACACGTTGAGGAAGTCTGAGCTTGATTTTGAACAATTTTGCGTTTCTAATATTTGATATACTTCAATACAGCAGTATTCGTATAAGCTCAGACCGCACGTTGGCCCAGTGTCTTGCGCATTGGACAGCTGAGCCGCCCCTAGTTACATCTCTTGCTGGCTCAGGTGCACGAGGGAAGTTTCCGGTTACCATGGTTGCGGTTACTAATGGGTATTTTGCGAGGTTTCTTCCCAGTTTTCCACCAGAAACCCTCCATCTAGAGTGGTCATATGAGTGACATACCCAAGAGTGTAACGCTAAACAGGAACCATGCAATGATAAGCCGCCAGAAAATAAAACTCGTCAATCTTCATTACGTCACTAATCACTAGGCCCGCTCTGCTTGCTGAAACTAAGAGTTCTACGGGTAACGTGGCCACATCTCTGTATGAGTGGCTTCCTACATCCCTGCAATTACAGGTCTGTGCAAATATCTGATAGGGTCTATATGAAGCACGTAGTCCCCGGCTGTTTAGAATGGTTTAACTCCTTATCCCCATTCTTAACGTTAAGTCTTTCCCGACTCGCTGACTCCGAGGACTTCGTAATCACTGTGGGTTGGAGATTTAGCTCCGGAAATCACCGACGATCCCCGGACTTGGTTGTCTCCGTTACCACATCACATGATTCTCACGGCCACGATGTCAGTCCACGGTCTGGTTATGTCCTTATCTCATATATAACCTTTTTACCTAGCCCTCATTGTAAACAAAGATTCGCTCTCTAAGGAAGAATACGCCAGGCGGATTATGGTAAAGTTAATGCG
Source organism: Katharina tunicata (assembly GCA_032466195.1). Lineage (NCBI taxonomy): Eukaryota > Metazoa > Mollusca > Polyplacophora > Chitonida > Mopaliidae > Katharina > Katharina tunicata. Next base: position 7,529 of record JAVFBZ010034323.1, read on the forward strand.
TAACACAGGCGCTAATCTCACCATCCTCTAGAAGTGTAACACTAATCCCGCGTTAAAAGCTCACTTAGAATTTGATGAGGTGTTGATTCAACATCCCTCGCTCATATCAACCCTTAAATCTCGAACTGAATGAATGATAAGATTTCTGCTGTTCGCATGACCCGCCCTTAAATATGTTTCTGATACGTAGTCCTCAAGCGGATAGATAATCGGGGTGCACGGACTGAGATTGGTGTAACAAATCCTAAATATATTACATACCAACATGTCCCCTGTTCGGCATTTCGTTTATAATACAGTAGTCCACTATTCTTAATGATTTCCACTTTCCTTTTACCTTAATCATTTCTTTCATCTCACATCAAACCCTCTGGATGAGCCTATAAATATAGTGAGTTTTTCAGGTTCTCAGACTTGGCTCAGGCACAGGGGGAACAACCGTGCTAATACTTGAAATGACCTAATATTTTTTGGTTGTCTTAGAGTCGCTGCCTACTGTTAGAATACACTCTTGTGTTATCAGGTCGCTCAATAATTGAACAATAAATAAACTTTACTAGCAAACAGCATGATCCCATTGCATAAGCTGACGAAATCGAAAAACCTATAAATATTTAAAATGAAGTACAAGAGCTACATTGCCCGGGAACACGTTTGGAGATCATGGCTTATTTTAGCATCTGTTCACATAGCAACATTTTCAATTTCGTTTGGATACAATCCTGCAAAACATTATATCCTTGTCTTGACATACACGAGTTTGCGGTTTGGGCGCCATCTTGACCTAAATTTCACTGATGAGTTAACAAAGCCACGTGTTACGCAATGACATGGGGAATCGTATGTAGATTGTCTGAGATTTATCTTGGCATATCCTCTGAAAAAGCATTTCTTTAAACTTGCTATGCACTATTTTTGTTTAGGTTCCTTCGCAATATAAAGTAGTGGGGACTTCCCATTTAAATTAGAGATCTTCTGAGAAACCCAAAAAGTCAATTCAATGCAATAACTACAAGAACAACCAGGCCTCTATTTATCAGTACCGATTTAATCTTAACATAATGGTAGCATAAAATAATTGAAAAGGCACAATTATAGGGCATAGCTATTTCAAGTAAATATAAATAAGGGAAGAAATATTTGTATTTTTCTTTTTTCAGATATACGCTCCTACGCAGCGGCTTTTGATACATAACACCTACTACAGCCCAGGTATGCTAGTCAGTAAATGTATGTATCAATAGCCGCTGTGTAGGAAACTACGAATGTACTTGAATGTAGTAGATTATTGATATACCTTTAACAAATCCATGCTGCTAAGGAGATATATAAATGGTTGACAAAAGGCACAATCACGATTGTACGACGTCCTGAAACCTTTTGAAAATAAATAAAGGTTATAGAGAATTGGGCCTATAATTTCTAACAAGATCTTTAAAAGCACGATGAAAAACACCAGTAGACAATATTTGAAATAGCAGTGTTAATCCTCAGGATATAATGAAACAGGAAGATGGTAGCACTTTTTAGGATTTACTGGCTTATTTCAGCATAAGCTTGCGTAAATATACAATTTACTTCTTCAGATGCTTACAGTGGAAATGACAATGACAATGGCCAGTAGATAAATGTTTGCTAAAAAAATGACAAAGAGGAAAACTCGACGACAGATTCCCTTGAAGTACAATGTGAAATACTGTCTGGCCCAGGTGCCTAACGAGTATCTATGCTTTGTAATGTTATATCACGGAAGATTGTTTTTCATCGATCATTTATCTCAGGCCCCGAGATAATTATGTCGGAAATCCGTAGATGCTACAGACGCAAACAGAAAATTTCACTCTCCCTTCCAGCGGTCTTTATTTACTCACAATTGGATCAAAAGCCTAGCTTTGGTTCAACTTCCGTTTACCTTATATGGCAAATTGTAAACTGGTGTATATGCATAGGTTATCCTCAACACGCAACCCTAGACTAGTTTCCATAAACAATAATAGACTTTATTCCCTTCATGATAAACCACGGACATGCGTAGTAAGTAGCTTTCGGTAAAATAATTGTATTCAGGGTTATTTTCACTCGTCGGCCATTTATTTAAAACTTAAGCGTCAATCATTTTTCGACGATAAATACCAGAGTAGCTTTTCATTTTTGTGCAATTGACATTGAAACGGTCATCTTGAGTTCAGATTGTGTTAATGGTAGACGTACGTCATTGCAAGATATTATGTTACAATAACAACAAATCTTATAGTACGCCTACCTGGTATTGTACAGCCTATTTATCAAAATCTTTCTTTCTGATCAAGTCTATACTGAGTCTACTTATTAATAACATCAGCTGTTTTATAATTTTACGACAAATTTTAACATTTAGTTCCTTTATTTCTTTTCAGTGGAAATGGCCACCCATGATATTTGTCGTGTACCGCGTCCTGTTGGCTTTATATGTGGTGTCGTTCTTCGTTGAGACCACAATTGTGTTTTCCATAAAGCCTTTGACTCGCCACAACATTATGACATTCCTCACGACGTGGACATATCTGATTCTGACTCTCCATCTTGTGGTTGCTGCCTGCACTTCCGTTTACTCATTCTGGAAATCAAAACAAAGGATTAATCAAGGTACTGCTGTGCTCAAAAGTTTAGCTCGTCGACAATCGTCGCTTTCTCATGTCAATCCGACATTTGAACAAGATATAAATATGGAATGTAATGGGAAGACCGACAAAGGAAACTCAATAGAAAGCAGTAATGGAGGAACTCAAAATGGTGACCAGCATTCAGAACATTCGGTTATTTCCCCTGAAACGGAAGTAGACATTGAAGACGACATCAAAAAGGAAGAACCAGCACCATTGGCTGTACAGATTGACAAGGTCACGTGGTACATGAAGCTCTCGTGGATGCTATACGATATAATATGTATTACCGCGCCGGTTGTTTCTGTTGTATACTTTTCGTCTATTTATCCCAAAGTTAAACATCGCTATGGAAGTAAAGGAATTTCACTGGAAGATTTAAATGTACACGGCATAAACAGCGTGATTGTGCTCTTAGAGATGTGTTTGACGTCATATCCGGTACGTCTGCTTCACGCCCTCTATCCTGTGATGTATGGTTTCGCTTATGTAGTGTTTAGTCTGAGTTATTGGTCCAGTGATCCCGTAAACAATGTTCTCTACTCAGGCGTTCTGGATTGGAACAACCCAGGCAAAGCTATCATGTTTGTCCTAGCTTTAGCATTCATCGGTATACCACTTCTTCAATTTGTCCATTTTGGGTTTTATTTGCTCAAACTTTTGGTGTATAAAAAGTTGTACGGTAGACCATACCTCGAGTGATTATATGATAATTATTTTTGGTGTCAGCCTCGCGAAACTTTGTGGCAAG
>JAVFBZ010034334.1:7268-28673 GCA_032466195.1 Katharina tunicata
TTCTCATTTTAGGAATTTCTTCCAATCTCACTCCTTCCCAGTGATTTTCTCATTATTGGAATTTCTTCCACTGTAAGTCCTTCTCTGTGATTTTCTCATTTTTGAAATTTCTTCCAATCTCATTCTCATAAATAATAAATAGATTTTGGTGACTGAAGTCTTAGTCAAAATCTACCAGCGTTTAAGTATACAGTTGTTTTTGTTTTTTTAATATTTCGTTGCTCAAGTTTACATGTAAGACCTTATCAACTACTTAAGAGTTCACCATGCCTCGGTTTTAACATTTTTGTGTTCTATGTGAAAGTCTCAACTGAGATTTTGCTTTAAAAAAAATCAAAGCCTGCCCATAGAAAATGTAGAGAATATGATACTAAACAGAAAGAGGCTGTAATGTATAGCAGATGTGTGCTGTGAAATGTTAGTTTGATTTATACAGCAAGCTTTGATTTATTCTTACCATAACTGTTGTGTTGTGGGACAGATGACATATTAACTGTGGTTGATTGATGGTATACTCTGCTAACAGATGATGTAATGCTCACAGACCTACTACATCAGTTTCAACATCTTAAATCACCATTAAGAAATATAGACGCTTCTACTGGAATTGATCTTAAAGGATTACATTTCATATGGTGATAAAGGGTTCACATTGACCTTCATTTGTTTTTCATTTACACTTGTGATTGGTTGAAATGAACTTCAGTTTGTACTTTACAGATCCTCAGAGGTGTGACAATCACTTCAGAAATTGGACAAGATTGATCCAACTTATACAGATTAATTTGACGTGGTATACCTGTGTGTTAAACATGTGGCAGGTTTATAAACCAGCTTTCCCTTATAGCATGAAAGAACATGTCATTTAGACTACAATTTGATGTAATTTTAACGCTTTGATAAGCTGCTAAATAGACGTTGAAGAAAATTAATTAATATCCCTGTAATGAAGCCATATAAAGTTAGATGGTATTAGTAGAAGACATTACAGACATTACGTGAGTGTAATGTCAAATACATCTTCTTCATGTTGAACACACCTGATAGAACAAAGAGCTCCGACATAAAAAAGTAAAGATACGCCTATTCGATTCGCATAAGTGATTTTCAAGAAGTCTTCGTACCCTGACTTGACACGATGAACAATTGTATTAACAAGCTTATAAAGCTCAATTAATATACCGTTAATTATCTGGAGGAAATCTTACCACAACAATATGACATATACACTCACAGGCAATGTATTGGTATTTAAATAAATTTTTTACTGTTTAAAAATAGAGCCAAGGTAGTAATGTCATGTAACTTAAACTTACTCATTCACCAGCTTACAGAGGTTTGGTTTTAAAGTAGACAGTTGCTTGGAATGTATCCAAAGCTTGGTGAACCAACCTCTCTTATCTAACATCACCTAGAAGTCTGTGGCCATATCCTGTCAGGCTTCAGCTTTCATACAACCTTTGTTGATAGGGTTATCTTATACATAACAAGATGACTGCAATTTATTTAGACACAGTGGGATATGTAGTACTTCTAATATGAATATTGATATTAACTTTTCATTAGGTAAATCAATTTATTTGTATGCTTGTTTTTATCGAACCATGATATCAACTCAAAAATTTATCAGTGTTGGAACATGTTCTTAATTAATATCTCCAGTTTGGTAACAATTCTGCAGGCATTTTTCCCCTGAAGAACTTATGGTTGGGTGTATTAATTAGAAAGCTGTGGTTCATCTGACAGTTAAGATAATAGTAGATATTCAACTTACTATTTGAATGAAGGAACAATAACTCAGGCAGCAAATAGCGTAAATAAATATTCTATGACTTGTTGCAAACATGGAGAAAAGTTGTTATTGTTAGATATAAGATGACTGTCTGTTTATTTTCAACATCAAAACATCTTTCTGTTTTAAAGTGTGAGATAAGACATTCTCCAAGATGTGTTTTGTTTCCAGAAGGGAAACAAAGCTTTTGTATATAAAGTTGATCAAGGGGTACTTCTAGCAGCTGCTTACAAGATGCTGGTTTATTCCACTACCCCACACAGTCATGTTTGGGCACACTTTTCTTCTCTCAACAGAGTTTGATGCTTCCGTCAGCATTAGTGGTTGAGAAAACATTCAGAGAGAACTACGGCTCTTGACCTCTAAACTTTTCTAGATGATTTTCTGATGTTAAACAACTTGTCTTTTGTGAGTGTTTTTTTACACTATAAAGTATAGCCTGAGGAATGTATCTGTAGCTGCCTGTAAGCACTGTAACCACCATGTTACCATGTAGTTAGATGAAATCATACGATCTGCTCTCTGTTTTCTAACTAATGTAACGTTTGATTGTAAGGGAGACAATTATAACATCTTCTCCCCTTCTATTTTACTTTAACCTGCTTGAACTATCAATCTCTTTATCTTGGTTTTCCAGTTGAAAACATGTGATTTAAAATATTATAAGACAGCTGAACATAATTCTAATGGCTGTTTTGATGAAGACCAAATATTGTTAACATTCACACAACTATGGGTAATGTTGGAATAGATGAATGTCTCCCTTATTGATGCTATTTAACTGCTAGTTGTAATTTAGACGAACATACTACACTAACCAAATATGTCGGCCCCCTGCAAATTCATGTGTCAAATGGTGTTGGGTCTTGGGTATCAAACTGTGGTCTGCTGGGGAGCAGTAGGGGATACTGGCCATCTAGTCTGTGTTTTTTGTAATCGGCTCTCTGACTTCACCTTTTCACTTGTCACTTTCTCTCATGGCCTCGGTGTGTCATTTAGCTGAGTTAAATCTAAGGCGATGTTTAAGTGGTTATAAGAAAACAGTCTAAGTACTGACACAAATTTGATGTTTATAGCTCACAAATGTAATTCTGCCAGGAGACATTTTTGTGGATTAATTTCACGCTTGTTAACAATTAGGGGCTTTAGACCACAGGATCCTAGTGGGATGTGATAAAGCTGGCTCTTTCTCACTATGGCAGCTGGTTATGCTACATCAATCAGTTATTAGGGGGCCAATCAAATGTTTGGTTCTGGACGTGATTGGTGTAATTTATAACTTGAAGCTCTGTAGGACATTTATGTACAATCTAAAGTTAATAACTGCTTTCAGATTAGAGCCAAAAAGTATTGGTGTATGATATACACACATCTTTTCAACATTATAATATCTTGCAGTACCAACGCTTTATGGGCGGTTTTGCAGTACCGACGCTTTATGAAGTGTCATGCAATGAGGTGTATTACAGCACCGACGTTTTACAAGGTGTCTTTCAGTACTTACACTTTATGAGGTGTCTTTCAGTTACAAGTTACTGATACTTTTAGTAATAATACTCACTGTTGTTGTATATGTACTAATAAATGGATAAATAACAACTTTTAGATTCATAGTTTGAACAAGACCACAGTCTCTGTTTGGGATCTATTGACTGAAATAATAACAAGGCAGATATCTGTTTAATGATAGTTTAGTCGACAAGTGTTCTTGATATAATGGACTTACCTCAGTCACCTGAGTAGGACTTGTATTTTTATCAGGTGTGAGAATGTCAGCTCAGCCATACATCATGGCCGTAACCTCATTCCTCTATCAGTGTGAGATTAGGATGTCTTCAGAGTATAGTTACTAAGTTTAAAACTTTCTTGCATGCAATCTAATCTCCAGGATAGAGAAACACCAAATTGACTTTTTTTTTAGATGGGCATTAAATTGAGAATAAGTGTTATTAATGTCTTCGAATATTTTGCCACTATATCTGCCATTTTTTATAATTAATTGTCAGCTTTTGTTTGTTGCCGTTTTGTCTAGGATTCTTTCATCCATAGTTTAATTGATTATGTATGAGAATTCAAAGAAATCTTGTCCCTGTTTTTCTTGTTTCCGTATTTCATTCTTCAGATAATTTTCAAGAATTATAATCATTGATTGGCTTATGGCAAAAGTGGGTTGGTATCTATTAGTTCTGATTCAATGCTAATACTTCACCCTAGACTAGAGAGTTCTCACAAATCACTCAAGTGCAACTGTTGATCATGACATTTTGGTTAGCCTTTCTTGGGTGGTCTTTCTGAGTGTGTTGCAAGGGGACTGATAAAGGCTGTGATTAGCAGACTCAGTGACTGCTGTAGCTTTGGTAGAAAAATCATGGAGGGCTGATCTGATTACCAGCCATTGAAGCTTTTCATTTCATGTCCTATGATCTGGTGTCTTGTCTGATGCCACCCTGGTTGACTATTTATTGACTCAGACTTGTAATATCAACTCTGTAATTAGGTGTTACAAGATTTAGGGTGTGTGATTCTATTTTCTTGCTCCAAGCGCCACACGCTTCTGATAGTGACAAGATGATCTGGAATTGATGTCATAAAATCTCACAGATGTGGCCCCTTCATAAGATACTGGTTACTGAGACCCCTACAGGTTTTTTATTACTATTATCTCTACTTGTAATGATACAATAATCTGATTTCCAGTTAGATTAAAGCTACTGGGTAGGATCGGAATTAAAAACCTAAAAATTTCCATGTCATTATTTATATTGAAAGTTTTGATCATTCCTATTTTAAGTTACACAGGGTAAAGTTTACATATGGACAATAATATATTAGGAATGTAAAGCTCGAATCTTTAACGAAGAGCATTGTCCTAACACATGATGTAAAGTTACCAGAAGCTTTACAATGTGGCACCAGGTGGGAATCTTTCCAAACTCAATGGGGTGCAACATCATAGAAAAGTGAAATAGCCGGTGTCACAATAACATTAAAACATATATAATATACAAATCATGACTCCTAAAATACTTTATGTATTAAAGAAACTTTAACTTCAAATGAGGAAAAACAATAAGCATTAATCAAATCAATCTTGAATACATCTGTGATAGATAACTGGTTTTGCCATCTATAATAATAAGCTTGATGTCCTCTCAATACATATTCTGCCATTTGCATACAGTAGCCATGTGTAATTTTTTCAAGATGGCTATATATAGTTATAACTGAAATACTATTCAAAATGAAACATTTATCTACATTCATTATCTCAATAGATAACGTTATTTGTGTGGTAATTGTTGATTGGTTCCAGAGGATGAGGCCGAGAATTGTCTCCGATGAAGAACTATCTCGGTCAACTCTCTGCCCCTAACATTCAATGCATCTTGATAGTATCAGCTCGTTTAAGCAGAACTGGTCTGATTGCTTTCTATTTTGCCCAAATCAACTTCTTTCCCAGCCTGTAATGTCTTTGTTGGCAGATGAAAACCTGGTGCGCTATACCAGAAATATGTGTGGAAATTGTTTTCACTTTACCGATCCACACTGATCCCTTCTCATAAATCATAATTCAATCATCTCATCTTGACAGACTTCCACCATATTTTCCTAAATGTATGTGTTTGATTGGGGTGTATTCATTTCTCTGGTATGGTTTGGTGGAATACGTTGTCAGACCTCTTGAGAATTGGGGTCACCGCAGATCAAGGTCTGTCAGAAAGATGGCGACTTCACGAAGAACTACCATCAAATGTTTCCTTTTGAGTTCAGGCTCTAATATAGTGATTATTGTCCCAAAAGACTGTGAAATAAGAATTGTAAAGCCTTTGTCTGCTGTGTCTAAACTGACTATGTGGTGAATTCCATGTATTATTCATACCCCCTCAGTTCATGGAAAGCTTACTTAAGTACAACAGTACCTGTACAGACCTTCCTAACAAGCTTGGTTTGGTTGTTATGGACATTTTGCTTGTAATATAGTCTTGAATCAATTTCTTGCTCATCTTGGCATATTTGTTTTCAAATCTGTATTTGAATTCTGGTACATTGAAATTGTGGCGGAGCTTCTGACATTTTACTATCGGTATATCTAGTATATAATGTTTTTTGTAACATATAAAAATGTGAATATATAGAGACCTGAATTAAAATGGAAATAAGCAACAACTTTAAGATTCAAGGTATACCTTTTGAGATCAAATATATAATTGTTTTCTTAAATTGTTACCTGTTTCTGTATCATATTTGGGTTAGGTTTTTTTGACATGTGCATTGGTACATGTAGTTTGTGGAAAGAGAGTAATCACCTTCAACAATTACTTGACAAGAAGTTAAATAGATTATCAAGGAGTGGAGAATATTTGTGAGCATTGTAAGAGAATCTGGTATTGAAACCCTAGTTGGTTATTGTTGTGGAGGGTACCCTATCCAGTTTAACCATGTAGTGATTTGTCTGCATTGAGAAGAAACTGAACAAACACTCAGAGGAAGGCCTGTTTACTCAGCATGAGGCTCCACAGCACAAGTGGACTCTGTTTAAAACTGAAATATGAACCTTGTTTGGTCTGCAACTACAAGAGAAATCAGGTTAGGAGGCCTTGTCCAGCTCCGGTGCTCCAGGCCATGCATTTGCACACTTGATTAGGTTAATTCAGGCATACTGATACCTGGAAGGATCCATTCCTGTCATAAATCACCTGTCACAAGTCTTTTCCCCTGCATGAATTCTTTTATAACGCTTTGCTTCATGAATTTACTAATATAACTTTATTTTTTGTATTATTCACACTTAAAACTTTCATGATATGCATGTGACATATCATGACATCATATAGCTGTAAATGGAATACTTGGTTTTGACCCTATATATTGTTCTAATAATAACTAACATTAACCAGTTACTGCCGTGAATCTTAAACCATGCCCATTGTAAGTTAGCTTTATAGCTGTAGCATTCTTTGCATGATCCTGTCGGAGCCAATTGCTTTTAATTTTATGAAAATAAGGAGCTAGCTGGCATAATATTGTTGCGTTTCTGAGTATGAATGCCATGCTGCGGAATGCCTGCATTGACTGTGAACATTGGATCTGTGGGTATTCCAAGGTTAATTATCACTTCACTGGTGGACCAGGCTATTGTAGTGGATGAAGAAACTTGGATGCTATTAGATTTGTGTTTTGGGATTAGTAAAGGTGTCTACTAATGATAGAATTCTAATATGAGTGATGTGTGAAGGTCTCCCCGGGGATGAGTGGTATCACTCTTTTCATGGTATTGCTTCACTCTGGACGCTTCCACAATTTCACGGAGTTATGCATATCACATTATTTAGACAGAAAAATGTAGCAACCTTTAGAAGTCTGAGTCATGGCTATACACACTGACTCTTTCTCTAGTCCCAGCGAGTTCAATGTAATCATATTTGGAATAAAGGACGCTTTGCACAAGAGTGGTATTCAAAGCTGTTTTTTTTTAAAGAAGTAAAAGAAATATGATACAAAAACAATATTGTATGTTATCTGTGAAATTTAACCCCTGTTAATTTTTTTTAATCTTAAATTTTATTACATTTAATTTAAAAGAATGATTGATAATTTAAGCCTGTGGAAACTGTTTATTAACCCGAGTAGAAAGTAAACCATATGTGATTTGTTACGTTGGTTGACTGTTGGCTTCCCTAAATGTTCAGCTTGTGTTGTTCAGGATTTAGAATTAGCTCATTTGGGACTTTTCAGGGTGGGAGCTCAGATGGCAAAGTTATCATATGAACACTGCTAGGTCCCCCCTGTCAGCTTGATTTATATGTTTGGCGCCTCTAATGGTGTGAACAGATTGAAGGAACCTAACTCCTTGGACACATACCTATTTTGCAGTGGTATGGAGGAACATTCTCGAAATTCCCTCTTTGAAACCAGAAGCTGAGATTGTCAACTTTATTTTGAATGCCGAATAAAGATGAATGTTGTTCTGTAAGAGACAGGACCTGTTTGCTGGTGACTTGGGTGGCATAGATTGTCTTACACTACTTATCCTTCAGAAAGAATTTGTCAAACATGAAATCTATCTTGGGATTGTGTTTATTTTTGGTTGATTTTTTTAAATCTTGATGTGCTCAATGTTATTGTTGCTCTCACATCGTCTGCACCTTAAGGTTTGTTGGATGAAATATCATATAACCTCTTTAAAATGCAATGCTCAAAGCCCATATTAACGAAGGTTTGTGAAAAAATGAAACTAACTCCTAAATTCTTGTTTTGATGAGACTTTTCTTATGAGTTGCCGGTTTGTCTCAGGAGAATAGTAGATCCTATCATGTCTGGAAATTCTAAACATTCCAACTGTTCTTTCTGATAATTAAAACTTCTTCCAGAGGATGTGACAAGTGCCTTGCCATTCTAAGCTGTGACAGGGATTGGGCTGACTTTAAGGGTGATGTATGGTCTTAGACGGGTGTTGACACAGATGTTCAGATAGTTCAGGGTACAGATTTCCTTGTAAGTTACCCCAGGGGCTGCAGGTCACTTAGTGGCATGTTCATGGGGATAGTTTGGCAGTGGCTTCTTCCAGCAGATGGGTTGTTTGGTATTTCCTGCTTTATGAGGTGTACTTTCTCTCAGGGGACCACACAAGGCCAGAACAGATAAGACATGATAGTATGCTATTAATTCAGTAGATTTTACAAGCTTAGAAAACAGAGGCTCTATTTTGTGGAACTGATGAGGGCTACAAGTTCCTCTGGCTGTTTACTGTTGAATTTTCCCCTTTAAAAGGCCAAGCTGTTAAACTGAGATAAGCTACTGGTCTCCATTATATTCAGGTTTCTTTTTTGATTGAACAGTGAAGAAAATGGAAGTATAAGATGGCGAAATCGGGCTAGATACAGCAACTTTGTTTTGGTATCAAGCTCATCCGACTTGGACAGCTTTTGTAGTCAAACGACAATTAAATAAGAAAAAATATATATCATTTGCCTTTTAACCCACCTTTCAGAAATTTCCTTAAGATCTTTTTAGCTTTTTTGTCCAATTTTAAAATATATATTGATCGTTGACATTTACATGTTGCTTTTACTTAGCTCCCTTGTCTTCGTACATCATGTAAAACTGGGATGCTGGTTTAAGAAGTTAGAATAAGAGCCTTTGAATGGGACACTAGCTTTGGAAGTTTCCTAGACTATGAGATCTGGTGTTAAGCTGATCAAAGCCCAGTGGTCATGTCTCCTTTTTGAAGTATTCCTACCCTGTATTGCCAGCGTCAAAGACTTTAAGACATAATCAAAGTGTCTCCAACACCTGTTTCTGATAAAACTATAAAAGCCTTTTTCTTATTTTGACAAAACCTCATTAAACTAGTTCTTCACTGGCTGTTCACGTCACCTTCTGGGATTAATACTCTGATGTTGGCTCACATAATTTCAAACAGCTTCATGGGACTATAGTTATGACTAACCGTGCCTTGTTCTCTCCGAAGTGCAGACTGAACAATGTTCTGGTCTCAGATGTAATGTTGCGTGACACAGCGGGAGAGTTGGCTCGAGGCTAACTCTCTTATGGCTAACACAGCGCCTGAGGACCGTCCTTACTGCCTCTTCTCATGGACGTTCAAATGCATCCAACTAAGGAGGGTGAGGTGTGAAAAACCAACAAAATTGGCAAAATCACAGGCTAGTAATTCCAGCATTTTCTGTGGTTGACAGATTTGCTGTTAGAAGCACGGGGATATCTTAATTTAATACTTTCAGCTGTGTAGCGCTTGAAGGCAGCCTCTGATGTAAGGATTAATCAACATGGCTACCTTGTGGAGACAGGCTTTGTGCGAGATTTCATCCACTCTCAAACAGATGGCTGGGCTGGACCAATGTCACTCTGAATTTACACAATCTGTGTTTCTAAAAGATAACAAACTTGGCCTATGAGGATGAGTTTTGTTGTAACAATTGACACTTTTCTATTGTATTTTTGGGTCAAACAATCAGACAGTTCTTCCTTTTTTTTTTGAATGTCTTATAAAACTTCATTTTCTTAGATATTTGCTGATGAAATTTTAGTGTACATTTTTGTGTATTGCTTTTGGGTCTAGTTAACCAAAAAGCAGTAAAAATCTGTTTAGGTTTTGATTTATGACGAGGAATAATAGAGAGATAAGAGAATTCCCAAGAGAAGCTGTTGGAGGGACTGTTATAAATAAGAATGCAATCAGTAGAACTGTCAATTTTGGGTGGCCAAGGCGACCAGTTTTATGCATTAGAGATGGCTGTTGTGGTTTAATGTTTTGCTGGAAGAACCCATTCCCTATAAACTCTAATCATCACCAGTGGCATTCTAAGACTACACAGTTTAAACATTGTTATGGTTAAGCTCACTTTTATTGTCCTGTGTTGAATTTTGTTTTATCATGATTTAAATTTAATCTGGAATTATCTTTCTGAAATTTAAAGATATGTTCTTATTATACATCAAATAGTAGTAGTTCATCCAGATTATCAAATTGTTTCAAGCTGGACTTATTTTTCATGTTATGTTCAAATTCATATGTTTGTTTTGTTCATCATCTATTTTCTACATACTATAATCTTCTTCTTTTCAACTTTTCTTGTTTCTAACTCTGATTTATCATTTAATAATTTGGGGTTAAGTAGTTTTGGCAAAGAACTAGTTTTCTAATGAGCCCACACACACACAGAAGTAAAGAAGGCTGTGAAATAGTTTTTAAGTGAGGGAGACATACGTTTAGTTCATTCTGCAAATGGTTTTAAGCTTTTAGCAGACAGGAGAGAAGTGGAGGCCTAATATTTCTGGGAACATGTGTGTAGAAATGACAGGTGGGTGTATCTCCTGGACGTCACCTTATAGTAATATAAAGTCGGTAATGTGGGGCACTTTAAAGCTTACTAACTGAGTAGGTAGAGCAAGGGTTGACTGTTCCATCAAGAGATTTATGCAAATGCATCAAGTCTACTTTTAGTAAGCCTGATATTAATCCAAGTCATATTTTTGTTGATACGAAAGAAACTGTTACAAAAAGGCAGAAAGTATCGCCAACTTCCTTTAGAAATGTATGTTGATACACTGTGTTGTTCAGCTTTTGATTATCATAATGGGAAATCAAGTAATTATGTCCAGGATATAAATACATGTGAGAGAATAAGTATTCTTGAATGCCAAATTTAAACAAGATTTTATTTATTTAGAAATTTAAGCTGGCTTGAGATTTGATTGGAGAAAGAGCAGATGTGAGCTGCCGGAGGCAAGGTGTTCTATTGGGGCACAACTGAGTGAAGACATTTGTTGCTGGAAGGCTTTAAGGGTTAAAAGGGGTAGCCAGCCAGGAAGGGAAGCCATTTACATCATATCCTGTGTCTGTTATTGCACAAGCTGAGTTGAAGAAAACTAAAATAGAGCTAAGAGTCTCTGATAAGAGATCTGAAGAAGTTATCTATCTGGGTGCCGGTACCTACAGCCAGGTGTATAAGTTTATTCTGTCTCAGTGTCCCTAGTTTATTGGTATAGTGCCGAGGGATCTGTGATAGCACTAACACCATCTAATCTACAGCTATTTCCACCTGCATACCCCACAAGGTAGACCATCATCCAAAATCATGCTGTATTAGCAATGCTGCCTGTTAATCCTAATATTTTATATACACATTCACAAGTTTTTACTTTCCATTACTATTTTTTTACTACTAACATTTTTGCTATTTAAACCCACCTTTAAATATTAGACTGTGCCATAAACATATTTTCCCTGACATGGATAGGGTATTAAATTGTCTTAACCTTCAGAAACGCCACTTTAACTTTAACTGATAAATGCTGCTGATAATTCCTGGGAGTGATCCTATCAAATCAACTGTTGCAACTATCACTGCCATTCCCTGCTCACCAACCCACAAATATGCAACACTAGGTCCCCACCCAAATCCTTCTCAGTTTTCCACTGCCCTATTGTATTTATCTGCCCACACTCACTTAGTTCTTCTTCCCAATACTTCACAAGAGGTCTGTTCTGAAGTGGATGACAGAAAACAGTGCTTTCTAGCCTCTTTAAGTTCATGTTTTCCCATGAAAAAAGATGACCTACAAATGTCTACAGCACTAGATCAAGGTGTTTTTTTTTTTCAATTTCTGTACCCTTAGGCGTAATAAAACAGAAAGCAATTGAGATGGTTGGGATGAGAAATGTCAGTGTTTGCCAGATACTTATAGTCTACAAGGTGTTAACTGTTGTAACCTTAAGTGGATAAGAAAACAAGTGGTTCCTAAGAGATCTTTGGCCTCAGAGACAACACATAGCAGTTATATTGGCTCTTTAATTGTTTCAAGCCAGCCAACAGTTTACCACCCGTTTTTGTAAAAGTACCACTTGTACATTTTTTAACAAATGTGCTGACAATAGGAAATAGTCAAGACGATATGAGGGAATATGGCTTGGATAAGCTGGAAAAGCTGGAAAACGAGTCTGAGCACAAAATTAATATATATACCAAAGATATTTAAATGCCACATCATTGAAGAGAATGACTTATTGGTGCGTTTTGATATTGTTACAGAAGGGTCATACAAATTTTTTAAATGCAATTTCTACTTCTTTGTATTCCTATCAATTAGCAGCATGCACAGGAACATTTGGATATTGAATATGATTTCCAGTTTAATGGGTGTGTCATGACATGGTTAAGGCGGTTCTGGGTTTTGTTACTGTAGAATTAGTCTGACAAGTAAGTATGGCCTGTGCGAAGCTCTAACTGACTGTACTTACTCTAAACATAACTAGGTTAATATATCAACTCTGATATACACAGTGAAAAAAAAACTGACAATTAGCAATCCAGGTTGTGCCACTTAAATAAACAAGATGCTCCGTGATTTAAATGGTACCTGATGCTGTAATTAGAGTTTGTTAGGATGGCTTTACCTGGGAAAGGTGTGGTAGGCCTGTGGAGAGGATCTCTTCTAATTGAGGTTAAACCTCAAGTGCCCAATCTATGAAGCTATGTCTATGATGCTTTTTACTTACCGGTACTGAAGAAAACTTTTTGGTTATGGAACTTCTGACTAAGAATAAATATACAAGTATACTTTTATGAATAAAGTCAATAAATATCTTACAGGAATGTAACACAGGTTGGCATTATTAATCATTTGATAAATTTACTTACCTGACTAAATAATAAAAAAAACCTAGGGATTTGCCTTCAATTTGTACATTATAATAAACATCAGGTGCATATTTTGGTAGAAATAATGGCCATAAAGCTGGCAGTATATTTAAAATGAAATTACTGTGTTCTTTAATTTTTTATTCAAAGCGTTATTTTTTCTTAATGTGGTTAAAAAAAAAATATAATTATTCTCCTCAAGAGCCCTCTTATGCTCTGAAAGATTGTAAATTTAGAATTTTTGCATACCTGTTACATAATTAATATGAGAGATTAAAAAGATAGGTATTCGGCAGTGAAATTGAATACAAGGATGTATTTCCTGCCAAAGTGCTTGAGTGATGGTAAATGGAATCTGTCGGGATAGCAGATAAAAAGGTGTGACCACACTTGTCTCCACAAATCTTCTAACGTGCAGGGATCTAAAAAAAAACAGCACTCAAAACTGTCCTTATCAATCTCCGTAATCTCTCCATTTCTACCTTTAGTACATATCTTTCTATTCTGCTTTTCACATTCTTTATACTGCAGATAAAGACTATATCAAGGTAATGATTTATCCTGAACAGAAACATATGATCGATATTTACAATTATTCTGCGATAAATTAAATGGGTTTATATTGAAATCTGATTATCGTGGTTAAATCTTCTTGAAGCGGAATTCCTTTTTTTACATTCATGTAGTGTTTAGCCAATATCTTATCAGAATTTGAGAAAAAAATTCAAACTCATCAAGGACAACATTTTCAGGAATATGCACAACTCTAACTGTCCCAAAGTTTTATAGCTGATTTTTTTCCACATGACATTGACAGATGCATTACACCAATTTTTATAATACTGATTTCCAAAATGGTCTTGATATTAGAGTAGAAAATAGTGCCTCCTTTTTAGTTTCTTTGTTTTTTCAGTGAACTATGTTCAATGGACTCATCAAGCTAAATCTTAAGTACTTAGGATTCCGCTGGGATTTAGTGTCACTTCTCTCTCTCGTCTGATTAAGGCCTCGATCATTTAATAGTACTGTAGGTTTAAGATATCTGTCTTAGCAATTTCAATCTTCCTCAAGACCTTGTGGCAATATTCTTGGCTAAATCTGAATAACGCCATGACATGGCTCAAGGTCTGCTTATTATCTTTGTTTTATTGAAGAAACAACTCCAACTTCTATATGTCTAAATAGGCCTTGTGGGTATCCTCAAGACTAAACCGTTTCTCTGAAAAATCCATTATGTGTGGAGGATGTGAAAAATGTTTCTTGAGCGTAAAGTCCCCGAGGGGTTGGATAAAGACATATAGTGAGATTGTCCACGCTGACCAAAGTAAATGGTTTGCACTCACATTAAAGGCTTATTGAATACCCTCCCAGAAGTGATGAGAAAGGTCTTAGAATGTGGAAGAAATAAGCTTACTAGTTGATAAGCTCATGTAGAGTTTGTTGGGTGTTTTGTCTTACGGCTAACCTGGTGACTGACTCTAACTTGAGAGGCAACCCTTCTCATCAGCTTACTTTGAAAGCCTTAAAGGAAGAATCCTATGCTTGGAAGCAGATTCAAGGATCTAGGATTTGGGATGGTTACAGCTGTAGATGTACCAAGAAATTTTCAATTTCATGTCCACCATACAAAAGATTTTAAATCTTTTTCGTTTAATATTTCCTAAAATGATTTGTTAACCAATTGTGTGGTATGTGTTCCTAGAAGAGTGGCGCCGCATGTTTCCTGATATTACAAATTGTAATTATGCTTGTTTGCTAAATTGCCCCTTAGCTGATTGCCTCATGAGAACTCACTGGTTCATGAGAATTCTTTGAAGTATTCAGATCTGTACACAAGCACACATACGGGCCACATTCACACAGCACCTAGTAGAAACTAGTTGTTTGAAATGTTTGGAATTGATAAAAAGCAATTTTAGTTGGATCAGACTGCCATCACTTTAAACTCTGTAGGACATGATCTAGCCATTAGCCTTAGCTGATGTTCATTCGACTGTGAAATTCCCACACTTTGTTCTCCATTAAAGTGAAACGTGCGGACTGCCATGGCTTTGTCCAACATTTGAAGGTTCTATATAACCAGGAACTTTGAAGTTTTGTTTTTAAAGGAAATAGGTTTTCATACCCCATTAATTTTAGAGCGACTTTTTGTTTGTAAGTTTTGGATAAAACGGTTGTATCCCTAATTTGAGCTTGGCAATCTTTGATTGATTTTGTTTGTGTTTTGACAAGTTGAACTCTTTTCAATACATTAGCATAAGGGGTTTGTGGGGAGTTTTCTGCGCCTTGGTGCTCTCTGCTCTTTGCTCTTTGAGGCATCAGGAAGACGATATTTTATGCTGTTCTGTTTTACGTCCTATAAATTTATTGTGTTGCCAGTGTCGTTTATGAAGTTTAGGGTGGTTTCCTTCATCCATTGGGCTGTCACGCAATCATGTACTTAATTTAATTTAAACAGTATATGTTGACATTAAATCAAAATAATTATTCTGAATATACTCTTTCTATTAAGTTCAGAAAGATAAAACTGAACCCCAAAAAGGTTTTGAGAAAAAGTTTGGTGATACTATAGTTCGTCCTTAATCTGTAAGGAGCTGTATCTTATAGTTCATCCTTAATCTGTAAGGAGCTGTATCTTATAGTTCGTCCTTAATCTGTAAGGAGCTGTATCTTATAGTTTGCCTTAATCTGTAAGGAGCTGTATCTTATAGTTCGTCCTTAATCTGTAAGGAGCTGTATCTTATAGTTCGTCCTTAATCTGTAAGGAGCTGTATCTTATAGTTCCTCCTTAATCTGTAAGGAGCTGTATCTTATAGTTCGTCCTTAATCTGTAAGGAGCTGTATCTTTAGCAGCACAATTACTAGCTAAGTTTTGTTGTTGTATCTCTTATGTGTTTTTATGTTCACATTAACAAGACAGCAGTGTGACTGTTGCTGGAAGTAATACATTGATTCACACACATCTGCTGTAAGAAGCTTCAGATGAGCAGCTTTAAGAGGTTTCTGTCTCAAAAAAACATGTTGCAGTATTGGAGTAGAGCTTACAAGTCTGTGCCGAGTAAACATTTTGATGGTTAAGAGATGAATGTTCCTCCCACACCTGCCAGTGCTCAGCCAAGTCAGCTACTTCTACCAGACAACAGAAACTGATATCTATTCAAGAAAAAAAAACTCCAGTCAGTCTTGATAGATAAACACAATTGTTTCCAGGCTTTAGAATTGTCAGTTGAAACCATAGTCCGCCAGACTGTCTAAAAGACGCTGTATGTGGTTGGGCGGTTCTGTAAAATTTGGAAGTTCAACCTTTGTTAACAGCAGCAGTCATGTTTCTCTCCCTCAGTTTATTTATCTACTGCTACATTCAATGTTTTACAAGACTATGGCTGGCATTATCACTCATCATACAGCAAAAGAAATCCTGTAATTAATTTCATTATAATGGACTTTTGAAAGTGATAGAGCTGGAATGGTAGGGAAAAGCACTTAACAGGTTAAAGGTTGAACACGTTGTTTAAGGTTGGGTAATATGACCTCTGATTAGGTCTCTGCTACATGGCACTGTATCCCAGAGTTCTTGGATATCAGATCATGCCGCCTACATTTAACACAGCTGAATTATGCACAGCTCCTTTTCTTTGAAAACCTATATGTGTACACAGGTGGTCATTTTAATCGTGTGCTTTTCCTGTTTGGTATGAATTTCCATACCAATCTGCCATCCTGCCTAACTCTTGCCCTCTATTTCTTTTATAAGACCCACCATCATCATTCCTCAACCACTATCTTTTTTCACAAGACTACATAAATTGTTGGTTATTGCTCTTTGTCTACAGTAAATCAACATGATAATCTATTCTTTACTAAGACAAACATATCCCCTGTGGATGGTAGCAGTTCTCTCCCTTTCTTGTCAAAGGTTATGAAAACAGTCTGGAGAGTAATATGATGGAGGTTTAATCAGTTCAGGATGCCTTCTGCTTCAATGTTTCACTCGGAGCTTTCAACCCTAGCTTACATAATTATGAACATATCTCCTGCACCCTCTTTACTGTTAGTTAATGTGTCTTTCCACAATTAACAGGAAAATCATTGAGATTCTAAATGCTTATACACAACATGAAGGGAAGGAAAAAACTGACTGTATGAAGATCAATGGCTAGATTCCTAAGACGTGTACAAATTACCACAGTTGGCTTCTACAGATTTTGTTTAGGCGCCAAAACTAGCGCAAAAAATTCTCTTTGATGTTTAAAATAACTGAAAGCGAATACAGCTTAGAACCAAACACCAGAGAGTTATGTTGCTGGTAACATTTAGTATGTTGGCTTATGTAAGTTCTCTGGAGAAGATCTTTTTTTCCTCTCTTTTTACTCCTTTTTACCATTGACAATTCTGAACTGTATGAAAACCATCACTACATCAATAGAGAAATCTAGCCAATTGATCCAATAACCAATTTAATGAGACAGCCTTTAAATTGAACATTGTTGAATATACCAGTGTGCCTTTATAGCTTGGCTCTTGGTATGTCAGTTTAAACACTGCTCCCTTTTCCTAGTGACACATGACTGAAATAATATCTTTACAAGACTGAAAGAGTTAGAGTATGCACAGAATTGTTTAGATTTTCTAAAAATCCCCCAAGGCGGAATTTAAAAATATTTTCAAGCTGTTTACTTTCCTTATTGTATTATTACGATTTAAAACTTAAATGCAGTGTGAAATTCCTCTTAGAATCTCTTGAATATATTGGTATATTGGAATTACCAAACCTTGCCATGTGGTCTCTTAAAGGCCCTCAAAATAAACGTATGTCTCAAGACTTTATTGGAGGCTAAAGTAAATGAATAACAAATTACCCAAAGTTTTTCTTGTATTCTTTGAATCTCTAGAAGCAGAATTAAAGTTTAGGAACGGTCACCTTGGACAAAAATAAAATGGAGAAATCCTAAAATGTCTGCTATAAATACTTCAGAAAAAGTTAATATTGTGCCGATAATATATTATAATCAAGTATCTTTGAGTGTGAACTCCTGATATATAACACTTGTTTTTTTTAACACCTGTATATTATGACTGGTAACTGATAGTCAGATATAGTTATAGTTAAGACAGGTTTTGACAGCTGTTGAACAATCGTTGTATAAAAACACTGTGTGGTATTTCTCCTGATTAAAACGTAGATAAAACACCTTTTTTCCGAACTTGCTATAGAAAGAACTCTTACTTATCTACTTTTATGTGTGGGGGGTCCTAACACCACATAACTGGCTGCCAAAGTAAAATCACACAGTGTCAAGGTGGTATGCAACAAGATATGTTCTCTTGTCAGCCTTCTTCACTATTGTACAATTTTGGGATACTCTATCGATACTCTTACTTTCACTTTCAATTCCCTTGATGTACATACCATTGGTTTCTAGCTGTTAATATTATGTAATGAAAGACAACTTTGCCTTGGATCTAACTCGAGACCTTAGGCTAAAAGGGCCATCACGGCTTGCCTTTTTACAAGTGTTGTTGAAAATTTATGTATTTTCATTTGTCAAATTTGTCTTTATAATCTTTCAAGTACAATTTTGTTTGTTCTGCTTCAGGATTATTACCCAACCCTCGGATTGTTGAACATCCCAAGGACTGCTATGTGGGGAAGAATGACCCCGCGACCTTGAACTGTAAAGCTGAAGGTGACCCCAAACCTGTGATCACATGGTACCGTAATGGACGACGTGTTGTTACGTCTGATCAGGATCCCTCATCTCACCGATTGCTTATTGATGGAAGTCAATTGTTTTTCTTACGAGTCATCCACAGTAAAAATAACAAGCCAGACATAGGCGTGTATTATTGCATCGCTACCAATATACATGGAACTGCCAAGAGTCGAAATGCTACATTAGAAATAGCAGGTAAGATAGATGTTCGTTTTAACACCACTAACTTCATGATTAGAAACGGTCAATGAATTCAGTATCAGTAGTCTAGCTAATGGAAAACGCTTTGCCTGAATGCAGTACAGGAAACTCTTGTTTGAGAAGACATAAACATCTACTACTGGGAGGAGAACCGTATTATATAAAGTGTCACATTATAATATCAAGTGTCATATAAAGTGTTATCCCTTTGATGTACATGTATATGGCATGTTTGACTCCTACTAAGAATACATCCACAGTTGAATAAATCAAAATTCTGTTTTTGTTATCCTGAAATCATAGTGGCAAATGAGGATAGATTTATCTGTCTTTCTGTTGGATTGTATGTCCGTCTGTCTATCTCTGTGTACATATGTCTGTGACGTACAACTGCAGATGAGACTAGCTTGTGTAGAAATAAAACTTGGAAAAAGAAGTTTTCAAACAAACAATGGATTATTATTATGGTAACTTCAAGCAAATGATATGTTTTAATTTAGCTGCGAGGGTTTTTAGTAAGGGTAATGTTTGATGATTTTAGTTGATTAAAAGTAAATAATTATAATTATTAGTGTAGTTTTCTGCTACTTTTAGACTAGTGATCTTTCTTGTTTAAGCAGCATTTAGAAGTTGGCCACATAACAAAACGCTGACTATGATGGATTTTGTAATATTTATCTTATATCTAATATATCCAGCAGTGGAAAATCCATTACAGTCTTTTTGTTGGTATGGTAACCTTTTGTTTGAGTGAAATAACATTTGTACCTCAAATCAAACAGTCTAACTGAAAACCGCTTTTATGAGAATTGCTTGCTGGCTGATCATCATGAGTATGTCTTTATTAAAGTGTTGTTCCAGTTTAACTCTCTGGAACATGAAGCCAGGGCTAGCTGAGTGTACCTTGATTGATCACCATTGGAATACAGTGGTAATGTTATCGCAACTCATCGATTTCATTTGACAGACTGGGGTTAAATTTCCATCACTATAAATACCTTAACAGTTCATACAGAAAAAATAGAAGAACGTAAAGACTTAACGTTTGTATTAGCTTATGTTTATATAAGCGGATAGGTAAAACAAGAAGACAGCTTTAGTGATATTTCTTTTATTATAAATTAATACATTATCTTGGAGTTTTTTTCGTATGGTTACTGATAGGCATATTAATGCCACTAACAGTGGTGTCATAATGCCATTTCCATTGGTGTCATAATGTCATTTCCAGTGGTGTCATAATGTCATTTCCAGTGGTGTCATAATGTCATTTACAGTGGTGTCATAATGTCATTTACTGTGGTGTCATAATGTCATTTCCAGTGGTATCATAATGTCATTTCCAGTGGTGTCATAATGTCATTTCCAATGGTGTCATAATGTTATATACAGTGGTGTCATGAGAGTAAATATGTTCTGTGAAGTTGAATTATAATTGAATTTAGAGTACAGCATATTTGTGGAAGCTTGTTAGTGTGACCAGTCCCAGTTATTTACTAGATGTAATTCTCAGTGACTTCAGGTGCGAGTTCTATTGATCACCTGTCAATCACACTTAGATTGTACTGCATTTAGAATGTTATGTTGCCCATTAGCCCAATTAGGACCGTCATTAAAGATCTGATAGCACATACATGTAAGAAACCTAGCTGTGTTTATTATTACTGCAAATTAAATCAGTTGGTTTTATTTGCTTTCTGTTTAATGCTATCTTCTGGCCCCATGCAATGTCCAATACCACTGAATGGAGATTGTGCCCCATTTACCCAATGTAGTGAAAAAGTTGTAGTTGTGATTTATCACAAAATGTATTATATCCTGTCATTTAAACTTTCTGTTTTTTATTGCTAACAACTACATGGGATGTTGATTTAGTGGTCAAAGTTAGAACAAACATGTCTTAAAAAAGTAAAACTTGGCAAAGTTCCAGTACACTTAATTGAACGGGTGTCTGAAGTTTTTTTCTTCAATCTGTGAAGGCTTAAAGGCGCCAAAGAGGCCTGTAATTGGCTTCAGCACATTGGGCGTCTTACCTTGATCTTTCATCCTTTGGAATAGGATTTCCATAAAGAGCTTCACATATCACTGACTTAAACAAATCCTGGCCTTGGGCAGCCTTTTAGCTGTCCTTCAACAAGATGGAATTTACTGAACAATGCAAAAAAAAAGACAAGTTTCAAACTAATGTTCTACGAATATCTGCCTTGGGCATTTCTTTGTAAAAGCAATTCAAGTACAATTAGTGGTCTCTTAATGACAAGGCTTACTGATTGTCTTTGTTTTCTGGTTTGAGTGGATTCTGAATAGTTCTGAAAGCAGTTTGTAAATTTAAGTAGTTTACTTTTGTTCCATGTGTAAGCTGATGTGAATAAGATGGTAATTGTACGAAAACAATCTTCACATATCATAATTTTGAAACGTTCTTCACATATGGTATTTTTGAAGCGTTCTTCACATACGGTATTTTTGAAACGTTCTTCACATATGGTATTTTTGAAACGTTCTTCACATATGGTATTTTTGAAGCGTTCTTCAC
>JAVFBZ010034346.1:0-10921 GCA_032466195.1 Katharina tunicata
TGCTAAAAAAGTGTGTAATGCACTAAACTAGACCAGGCTTTAATTTTACACTAACATTTTTTGGTTGGTTTGGCACCTTCTTAAGAACATTAATAATTTTTGGAGTTTGAGAAAAGGCACTCTTTGTTATGGAGAAGCGTGGGTCATCATCACTGGACAAATATTCTCGCAGTCCACCTACATGTGATACCACACCAGACAAGTTAGATACTGATTTATATGTCACAATTTTTTCACTTACTTCTTGACATAGCCGTCCTTCAATGGCTCTTGGTATTTCCTTGGAGAAGTATTGATCCTCTGGCAGGGCTATAGTAGAAGATGACAGTCTGCCATCTACAAGCTCGGAGTGAAAATAAGATGTTGTTGTTGTTGTTGTTGTAGCTACTGCATGGTCATGTACAACAGTTGTCTCTGAGCTGCGTCTTTGTGTGTATTAGCTGAAGCTGTCAAATTCATGTCGGGTAACATACAGGGCTACTTTTAAGTCATAAGATAGAGGCGCTATTGGTTAGATATATTGTCAAATTATGTATAAGTAGACAAGAATATATATTTATATACATCAAGCACAATTTTCTTTCTCTACATTTATACAAAAATACATATAGATATATGGATATACACATGAAATGATTCTTCTCGCTACTATATTATAAGAATATGTTTAACTGTTAATTTAGAGTCTTTAATTTGATCTCGTTAGTGCGGATTTAATTATCTTTATCAGAGTGAAGTCGGGTTGTATCGTATTTTAAAGTTGGTTGCCATTAGTGTAAATAAAGGCAGCATTGAGTAGCGTGCAATGTCCCCCATTTTCAATATGCAGAACTTAAGTCCCCAAGCGTGCCCAATGGAGTTATTGAGGATAATAAGTCTCCAACATATCTGGCTTATAATTAAAAGACCGGATGGTTGACTGGAGCATCCTGTGCTGTGGGGCTCCCAGAATAAAGAGTCATCAGACTGCCGATCCGTTGTCGTGTCATGTTTTACCTAGTGCATGTGTGCCTTCGTAGTCGTCTTTGTGACTGTAATGTCCAGTATTGGTTTCCGTCACCTATTGACGTGGTACGCCTTCATATGAGTGAAATAATCTTAAGTCGATCCACCTATTCGGTAACGAATGGAATAAAATAGGTCATTGTCGATCAGGCGCCGCTTGCTTAAAACGATACTAATATTTGTTATTGCGCCATTCAAATTAATCCTAGATTATATCAATTAGCAACATGTTGTAGGTCTTTCTACAATCAAGAGTTAATTCTTTAATTCCCTACTCTTATATTAAACAACAGTATTCTGACTGTTTAGTACCAACATTCTGACCTGTTTTGCAGAAGGATTCTTACATTTTTTAAACACTAGCATTGACTAGCGTCTTTCTGGCTTCCAAAGAGCACCACCACTCTGACTTATTTTGAGCACCAGCTGTCTGATTATTGATTACCTGCTTTCTATTGTCGTTTTTTTACTTCTGATAACATCCAGATGTAATGAGAAAATATATTCTGGGAAATAGCGAGGACGAGGAAGAGGGTGATTATATATTTGTTCATATGACCTCAGCCGTTTACGTAATTAACTCAGCTCCACTTAGCAATGAATCAGCAGCGCTGAGGCTCAGTTGGTTGAGCAACTGGGCCGCTGTGTCACATTCATTGTACATTTTATAGGTTTGAATACCCCTGTCGACCATAGATACAAAAGCGAATTTTTCCTTTGGATCGCGGGATGGTTCGAGGTTTCTTCTCGGTTGTCCACCTTACATCGGCACCGTAAAGTCGTCATATAAATGAAAGCACGACGCTAAACACAATCAAATCAAGACGAAAATAAATAAATCCATAAATTATACGTGTACATCAAATAAATATATAATAAATATAATATTATACCTATTTTTGTCAAAAGTAATCAAACTGGCACAGGGATAATATAATATATATATATTTTTTGATAAATATAGAGAAAGTAAATATTGCTAGCCTCCACCGAGATTAGAACTCGGATCTTTGGCTAGCAGGAACAGCGCTCTAACCGAATGAGCAAAAGAGGCTCACGGTAGAAGGACCAAATTTTTATCCAGGTATAGGTTGCAATCTTTCTCTACTGTAATCACTTTCACAGGGACACTGAAATTGGGTCTCTTTTTATCTACATATTACCCTCAAATGTGTTTGTTCTTTTGGGTTATTCTGATAATCTGCTTATGGCATTTTTAAATAGAAGACTTTTCGATTTTAAGAATTATATTTTATAAATAATTAGTTTGAAACCCCAATTGAGTGTCTCTATTTTAAAAAAGACATTTAAGGCAGTACTTGCACTTTAATTTTCTTAACTATAATAAATTTGTAATTCTAGATATAATGTTATTTGCTTGATTGATGGTGTTGTAAGTCGTACTGCATTTCAACCTACTTTAATATTCACTTCGTGGAATTTAATATTTCAATTGTAGTGTTCAAAGATTAATAAAGCAGAACTTCAACAGACATTTGTTATTTAAAGACCAATTTTAGCCTATGGCATACGTTAATCATTTCTACTGTCGAGATGTATGAGATACCAGAGAACTGTCTGTCCTTTGATACGCAGAGAACTCTAGTTATGTACGTCTTTGCATCCTTGCCGCTAGCCACATTTTGGTCTTCCTAAATCTTTCATCTTTCCTAAATCGTTGCCTCGCGTCAGTCTGCCAGTTACTGACTCTAAGAAACCAGACCTTTAGTAAAAATATGTAGAACAATCTAAATATAGGTCGAAACTATGAAGTAAAATTTCATTTTAAAAAACGAGGTATATTTTTGGCATTTTCTTTACTTTAGTTTTTCGTTCAAATCAGATCTGCATACATATTTTACTATCCCATTTAAACCGACAACACCCAATCAAGACTATGTATTATTTAGTTTTAGGTGCCATTTCATACCTCAAAAAATCATGACTTAACAAAATACATTTAGACTTATTGGGCGGGTATTTAGCGCAGTTGTGCACATTTGGTAAAGTTGACTGAAAGAAGGACCTGTGGTACAACAGGAAAATTTTACAAATCGATCGAAACAGATGTCCAATGATAGATACGATTATCCCAATAAGCGGACAGATGTCTTGAATAGCTGGGAAGCGAACACCTCTGTTTATCCAGTTATGAATCGGATATGGCACGTGATAATTATATTCCGTCGCCGACATTGCATATCCACGCAGCATCCATTCAGCTATTCACCGATAACATCAGTGTTATTTTGCCAACTGGTCACTTCCCACTTCCACATTCATACCTATTCGCCAATCACCGTTTGTATTTGATCAATATTGTACATTTATGTGTGTTTATTCATTCCAATATAACTTCTATGAATACAAATGTATGTGTTTTCTTCTTATATGTGTCTTGGTGGCCGGCAAAATTGTAGAAACCCCAACTAACTCATCTGTATATACAAATATAAATACCTTTTTGTGGTATATAGTATTTATCTTTCTCTTTCAGAAAGCATTAATTACAGAGGGATTTAGTTGCAATTATTTGACAGAAATGTCACTACATTGGGTATTTACATACATGTAAGTCTGTCAATTAAACAATCAATGCAATAATCGTGTACACAAATTACATGGCTTGCCAGCTTTTTATTACGATAATTTTACGAAACACATCTTTAATTGGCACCATTCATTGAATTTCATTGGCGCATGGCAGAGCTAGGAATCTGCACATTTGTATTCTATTGGGATTAATCCATGAAAAAGCTGCAACCATTAAACTATTCATGAACCGGTTTGAGTAGCAGTCTTCGGGCGATCTTCCAATTGCAAAGTCCCTCTGGCTAAGGATAGCTTACATTCATGCTGTCAAACTTAAACACTGATGGAACATTTATCTTTCAATCAGAGCCGACGCTTGAAGTGACTGGTTGTGTTCGTCGCTGTGTGCTGATGGAAAAACACAACCGTCATATTTGTCAAACATCCTTCAGCACGGCGGTAAACCTCAGTCAATCAGTCAATTAAAGAAATGCAAACCAATTCCAAACAACTGACTTAATTTCAGAAATCCCAACCATTAAGTCAGTAGGGTTTTGTACGATACTAATCAGTTATAAATCTTTTCACAACCGCGAACTCTACGAGCACCAGCTACGAACAATGGACTTTCGTTAATTTCACGCATCCCTATTAAAGTCCCTTAACTTCTTATCCATGTAATTGGTCTTCCGTCTTCTCTATTCTTCTCCATCGGTAACCCTACAGAACCACCGGAAATAAATCGAGGCTTATTGCCATTATAAAGAGTTTATGTCGATATTATCTCTCACTCTGGGTATCTATGTTTCGTGAAGTGGAGTATTGCAATACGACTCCTGCATCATAATAAAATGCCTGTTCAGACGATTCGGAGGATATGGAGAAACTGGATATTTTTTGCGAAACCGAATATCTAATATATAAAATCGTTTCCGAGTGGCATACGTGATGCAAAGTCCAAAGACTTAATATGACAGATAAATATATATAGTTTACAAAGAGTGCAATAAATAACTATTCTACTGCCAGAACAATGACTATTATACTACTTAAATCAATACAGATACCATTGTTGATATGACCATTTCCAGACATCCTGTCCACCATAAGGTGTAGTTCTTCTTACAACAACAACCCGGTATACAGTAATAACGGTTATTGTGTATATTCAGGTTACATCGAGACAAGCTATTGTGTTTTATGCCAGTTACCAAGCCAGATCGAGTTTATAGACACTGAGCTGTTCAAGGCATAGTTCTGAAATAGCTATATATAAAACAAGAGCAGAAAGGAATGAATAAGTTCCGCGTAAAAGTAGACATAGCAGTTTAAAAATTCAGACAGTCAATCAATGTGGAAAGGAATGTTTCATCGGTCAGTTTTTTAGATTCATAATATGTTCACATAACCCCATTGATCGATGACCCCTAGAAATAGAGAAAATCTCACATCGGTTAAATAAATAAACAATGAACAACTTCATATTTGACGCTCGCCACTGAAGCCATTCTTATTATTTGTATTTAGTTCATGTCAAGTCTGTTTGACACAATGTTGATGATTTCTGTGAGCACTTAAGCTTAAAATCGAAATAACAAGGATCGTATCTGTGCTGACTTTAGGATCAATTCACAAATTTATCAAGGGAGGTAATCTAAATCACTACGATGTCAAGTCAATGTCTAGAATTTGTGTACTTCATTGAGAGAGAACAAAGTTTGTCCTGAAGATTCGATACAGATTGATACTACTATTTCTAGTGATGCCATACGTTGGTTACATTTGTTTATCTTTCATTTTTTATTGACTAAATTGTTTTAATTCTCACCCACGCCTGAATAGAAGCACAGAACTGATCCATGCAAGAATGCCTGGTGCATTATTAAACTTTTAGAATCGCATTAAAAAGTGTAATAGCAGGTAGCACAAGTTTTGTGGGTGCAAGAATTTTGTGAATTAGTTAATCTACTCTCAGATTACGAAATTGCAGTGCTGTTTTTCAAAAACTCTTGATACAGCTCAATTTTGTTATTAAAACAGTCATTCTATATTCTCTGTTAATTTACGCAATTTTATATTTGCTTTACAACCTGACTTAACTGCCTCCCTAAACGTATACTTTCTTGAGGTCCATTTGGATATAAATCACATGTATTTTCAATTAAATGCAATAGGTTGGGAAAAGCTTTTCACAATGCTATCAGATAATTACGTTGATCGTCTTTGCGCGGTTTGAAGAATCAAACACTTTATCTAAAGAACATACTGTTGGAGATAATATGTCAAGAAGATGTTTTATTAAACAAGAGACACACGTGATTTCAGTATTTCAGCTTGACAGACCATGTCTAAGGCATCCTATAATTCAGATAAAACCAGATCTTAGACACGTGCTGTAATCTGCAAATAAATATTTGACTGAGAAACAATTTGTCATTTTGGTCCTTCTAGTACACCATTAACACACGGTTTCTGGATGGAAAGGCCAGTTTATATCTGTCAGAACATTTTTATTGTTTTGAAAATCAGTCAAAAAACATTTACTTTCAAATGGTTGTCTACTAATTGATTTTCCCCGTTACGGGGTTATATTTGTATAGTTAACCATTAAAGAACTATTGAATATTATCATTAGGTAAAAGTTAAAATTTTATTCCCCTTATTCACACTTAACCTCTAGCAAAGTTTTAATATCCCATAAAGTTGTTTAAAAATATATCATCTCACTTTGATTAGACAAAACCTAAAAGCGTATCAATCGGAAATCGAAGTGAATTTCTATGTAATCTCAAAGCAGCCCTTATCCCTTTTCTGGAATCAAATTGAATTTTAACTGAGCACTATTAATACAAGATTTTTTTGCCGTCCACTTACCGATCATATTTTTTCGTCATATAATGGCATGACGTTATCATCAGTTCTATTAACTTTAGTAGCCTTTAATAAAAGCACAAATATGGTAGCAACATATAGTAAACAATATCAATATGAGTTAAAACTATTTAATGTTGAGCTTAATTAGATTAACGCTATGGCCAATATTAGTCTGCTGGAAATGAGCATCAACGTTATACGGATTCGAACCCGTGGTATTTGACTTATACAGTACTCTATATAACTGACTTTGACTACAACAGCGCTGAACAGAGTTGCATTTTTTAGAGGAGCTGTAATTTTGTTTATATATTTCCAGTCACAGCCATAATAACTGCAACAGTCGCTCAGTTTCCAAGGATCACATCTATAGCAGATATATATTTCTTCAAACCAGCCATAACATTTCATATCTTATTTTAAATTAAGATAGTATTCATTTAACACTTACTGACACTCCATTAAAATATGATATATGTTCGAATAAGAACTTTGTTTTCATCAAGTGAGTTGCTTTAACAATTGAAAACATTACCAGTGCAAGTCAGTTATTGTCTTATTAGACTAAGCAAAGACATATTGGTTCGTCCACTTCACAATACTGGCATACAAAAATTCAAATTACATGCTATCCATTATAAGACTTTTATAGATGCCTTTCTTGAATGTCGTCCACTCTATGTTTCTTACAGCGCCATTCATTCTTTTATGTCTCTTCCCACGGATGATCAACGGAACATCGAAAATCGAAACTGACATCGGTAAAATCGTTAAAGTCTTCTTCTATATCTCACTCCGGGTATATGTAATGCATAGTTTTGAAAAACGAGATCGACTTCAGGTCTGTTACAAAAGGCTGTCAGTTGAATAAAACCTTGGTCTGAAACCCGTAGGTAGTTAACTACGATGATCGTTTCCGAGAGGAACAGATAATGTAAAAACCACACAGAGGTTTTCATATGACTACCAAGATATATTTGTTTTTGTGATAAGATCCACAATGGCCGACTAACATTGCTAGGAAGTATTGCATAAAATCCATACATATGTCATTGATAAAACGACTATCATGAGACATCCTGTCGACAGAATGGCGCATTTCTACTTCGACGTTCGAAAATCAATAACTAATTTTTTGCTCTGTAAAACCCCATTGTGTTATATGTCAGCTCAATTTTTTGATAAATATATAGACACATACAAAAAAAAACGAACAGAACAAATATTAGTTTAAACAAATCACACGGTCTAGACAAAATACGATGCAATAAAATGAATAGATGTCAAACCAAATATCCCATATGCAATTACAAATACCCAACGTTCAATCAAGAAAAGAAATTTAAACTATGAAGAAATTCTTTCCTAACTCTACGCCCAACGGAGAATATTGTCTGCTTTATTTCCAGCGCAACCTTTCTGTCTAGATTCAAAGACTGTTTTCCCATAACCTTGAAGCAAACGAAGTCAATCAGTAACTCAACCATGGAGATAGGTTAAAGAGAGTTTTCCATAATCAAGGAAACACAAGTTGTATATACCATTGTATATCTGCCTCCTGCAGAGCCAATTTTTTAGATGCTATGTTTTGGTTTGTGAATTTCAAAATCGTAGCAACTTTTTCTCTAGAAATCATGGGGAAAAAGAAAAGAGACCGAAAGCCAGATTTTCTACATATTGATTGTGGGGAGGTCTGGGACAGTGCAAACAGAATTCCGACTTTTAAAGGAAAATCCTATTTTCGATGAAAAGAAAATTGAGAAATCTGTGGGAGACTTTGGTCTCATTTTATTAAGTTTGATGACAAAATTGCTGTTTATTTGAATTTTATTTAAATTTATCTAAAGACCCTAAAAGACAATCAAACAAAACAGTTGCGTACACCTGTAAAACATATCCATTACATCACATTGTGTTCATGTATATAACGCTGTTTATCAGTTGTGAGACTTTTGAGCAAGCAGAGAACTTTGGATTTGCCATTGGTACAACAGGTTATATATGAAGACCTCTGGGCAAAGCTTTTAGATAAGAGACAGTTAGAAATGTTTCAAAGGAAATTACTCAGAGAGCTCTTTGTTAATTATTTTGCAGAGATAGCAAATTCGCCTCAAGTGATGAAGATTTTCGAAAAACCTTGACTTTATGACACTAAATTGTCCATTAGCATTTTGTGTCGGTTATTTCTGGCTACGATATAAAGTGCCTTCTTTAAAACATATGGTATCTTAGTGTGGGCGTTTTTTTAGGAAAGTTTATTTTACATTACAGATTATACCGTTTGCAATCTTATTTAAATAAAATATGTAATGTTAATATTGAATATTTTTGATTTCTTCCCGGTAATTTCTATGCTTTCAATTATTGCTTCCAAAATGAAATATATGATTGAGTGTGCGTAACAAGTTCTATTGACATACGAGATTAAATCGGAAGCTCGAATGACATATGACTCTTCAAACCGACGTAATAATAAAAACTAGGTTTTAAAAATAGATTCGCTTTCGGCATATTCAAATAGAGGTCATTGTTGCTTGACAGGAAAGATAACGTAATTTAAATCCATTTATTCTGATTGACCGTGGCAAGCGAGCTCTGGAAACTTTATCTCGGCTCACTATTTAATGATATACTTCAGAGGAACTGTTTAACCAGGATATGAGAGATTTTAAATCTTTTCCATCGTTTACCCACCAAGTAAATGTATTATAAGTGCAGGGCTAACAAAGCCGGAACACCAGATTGAACTGACATTAACGTTTACGTCGTACATCAAATTGGATTTTATCTTAAAGGTACTCGTATTTATACAAAACAGGCTTCATACATATAAGATTTGAATGACATTTAGAAGCTGGGTAACATAATAAACATCAACTATTGTTAATGAATAACTACTTCTTTCATGTGATAAAAAGACAACGTTTCGATATATACGCCTGTATCGGTGTGAAATGAACGATTGAACTGTGGGTAGTGTTTAGTCACACTGCACCAATTTCTTCGATAAAGTTATAACGTCTCTTTAATAACGTCACGCAACAATGCAATATCAATGCTGCTGTTGTATGACGTTCGATTATAGATTCCACCCATTATCACTTTTTTTTAACATAACACTTCCGGGAAACGCATTATTGTAATGTTCCCACATTGATAGGAATCTTCTTGCTAAATTTGTCAATGACACCATATCTTGACGTCTCTTAGAAACATTGGAGTCGAGACATTTAAAAGATTGACGTCCTACCATTAAAGAGATTTTGGTGCAGTTTGCTTGAAGTATTTAAAAATTAAAAAAAACGTACTTCTTAATTTTAACGGAACTTGTTAATATTTCTGTTTATCTGTATGTTCTGTATTATACTCGAAGCGATTTCACTCTAAAGCCTGAACAGTGTCTGTGTATATTTAATTATTAATCCTTTACATTCGCTTGACAGATAACACAATGGGGTTTTACAGTGTTAAAATGGCTATTGATTCCAAAAGTGGAATAAGAAATACGCCGTCGACAGGATGTCATATGATAGTCGTTCCATCAATGATATCTGTATTGATTTTAATTACAATAGCTCTCCAGTGTTGGACATCCAGTTCCCGTTTTTTATTCAAGTCAGCTGACAACCTGTTGGATCGGTTTATTCCACTTATAACTACGATTTGCAATTTTCGATCTCACTAGTAGAAATTGTTCGTAGTCATAAGTCGACTCCGAGAAAAATTCATAGGGTTTACTCTGCAGGTCAGCGCAGCAGGCAATGGGTGATAAAAAGACAAACTCAACATTACTGTTGTGCATATTTTTATTTAAATACAAAAAATCAGTTAACTGAAGATTTAAGGAAAATTTAAAATGAAACCAAATTGTAACATAAGTCTGCATAGTACATAAGGGAGTATTCACCCGCATCAAGTCTTTGCTTCATGTCGAGGAGCTGATGGTCCACTCAACGATATTTCCTTCTCTTTTTCCAAGTTTCCACGACGTAGTCCGCAAATGAAGTGGCTATGTCGGGTAATTCGGCCATGGCTTCCAAAAAAACATCAATATTTACTAACGGGACAAGGGGCGTCGAACAAATCGGTATAACTCAGTCTTTGATTTGTAATCTGATGACAGGCCAAGTTTTTTAATCTTTCTCCAAATGCACTGAGTAAAACGGAAGTAACATCCTTTAATATCAATACCGGGAAATACCTGAAACACAGCAATAATAATATACTCTGTCAAAAAAGAAACGCATAGGCGAAATATTAATAGAATAATCTCTTCAATACAAAGCGGGATAATTCAGTAATTTTGGGGGGTATCACAGTTAAACCTGGTACAAGTATGTGGTAATGTACTCGCTATGGATCGACGGCAGCGGAGGCGTATTCGTCACCGTGAGCTGCAATCACTGCGCGACACCTCCTTGGCATAAACTGAATGAGTATTTGAATCCGGGCATGTGGAATCCTAACCCATTCTTCATGCAGTGCATGGGACAGTTGCGGAAGCGTCTGA
>JAVFBZ010034357.1:0-10920 GCA_032466195.1 Katharina tunicata
CTTTTATAGGTTAGATTTGATATGATCGTCAAAAGTTTTAACGAATCTGTAGGGCTAATTAATATATATTTGAGGGTTGTAGCGTTTTAGTCACAGGAGACATGGAAAACTTGTCTTTAAACGTATCGATTAATTTGCTGTTGATGTTCGAAGCCACAAAATACCAGATTTCAAAACAATGCCGAGCTCAATGGACCATGGTTAAAAAAAGCATTTTGGCTTAAAGAAATACTAAGACCTTCATGTTTCTTTTTCTTTTATTTTTTTTATATTTTGGAACCACCTTTAACCTCAAGGTATAAACCTGTTTCAAGAACTTAATTTCAATCAATAAGTATCGCGTTGCCTTAAGGCAGTTTGTCTTCGACAATTGAAAGAAACTGTTTAACTTGTTTTATGAAAAAGCGAGATACATTATAATGACAACTTTAAGTCTTCATTTGGCAAAAAATGACCAGAGATCCACAAGATTAAGAATCTTCATATCCGTCTGTTTAATAGCCTGTGATAAAAATAACCTAATGCCAAGAGGCTTTAATGTCCGACCTTAAACCAAATTGTTTAAAAACGAGTCCATTAAGTTTGTAGCTATTAGTGAGGACTGACATCTTAATGTTTTTAAGTTCTTTATAAACATAGTTTGTCATGACATCTTTTAGAGCCATATATAAACCTAAACACTTAGGGTAACTCGATACTTTGTAAATGACAGCTTCTGGTTTATCATCTATAAAAATGATTGCTTGCAAACAATCTTGGCATCTATATCGAAGCATTGTGCTAAATATAAACCGGAAGTTGTCATCCATAATGTCTCGAGTAACTGTTTTTGTCATGGCGTAAAATTAAAGAAATTAAATGGAATACATGTAGATATAGAGATTTTCCGGCAAAATTACGAAAAGATACTATTAAGTAGTTCTACATAGTCTTAAAAAGAGTGAGGTTCACCTGATGTTTTGTTTATTTAAATAAAGAAAAGAAAATATTAGTAAAGTCTTTCTTTCTAGACTACTAAAATAATCCCTGAAGCTTTTTGCCATGACGCCCAACTGACTGATTCAGCTCTAACGTTTCAAGAAAGCTTTGGGCAGAATAATGAAGCTTGTCATTATGTAGATATCACATAATGTGCAGTATTTGTTTTTTTGTGAGCATGTAAATGAGACTCGTTTTTAACGAGCTTTTCTCAGAGAGAATGCTCCTGTAAGGCGTCTTGGCTTCGCACTGGACGAAAATTATTTTGTCAAACGGAAGCAAGCATTTCACATGTGGTGGGGATGTTAGTGTCGCTGTTAACTGTTTAGAAACACCCCGTCATATATGTGAAATACTTTTGAGTACGGCATTAAAGGCCGAACAATCAATCACTTCAGGGAGAATAAGTTTCATCACGTTTTCTTTGACTATAATGAAAGTAACACATCAAGTCTATAAGAACTTAACAAAAGGAAGAGCTCCCAAGTCATTTTGTCACCACGTGACAATTAACCAACAAAAGAAGAAAGTTGAGAAATAATCAAGCAAGGTAAGAAAAAATGTGTTTCTTTTATAGATAACTTTTTAAAAATGTCTCAAATCTGTTATGCAGTATGCAATAAGCAGAATTGTAAAGAGTTATTAGTTTGCGGCTTGCCTTGAGGCTAAATCACAAAGTCTGTTATTAAATGCCGTGCCTGCAAATGATTGCCATTCTGTTTCCTTGAATATTATTTTAAAAGAATATCACCTAAAAGAACAGAACAAAACTACCTTAGGCATTTTGGCGTCACGTCACAAACTAATAAAGAAATCAAATATTTGTGGAAAGCTTCAAGCCAAATGACGAAACGATGTTATTTAATACATCATCGAAAAATGGTCTACATCCGTCATTTTGAGCATCTAAGGGTAACTAAATATTGAGAGAATTTATTGTTTAGCTGGTTCCATTTGTCATTACACGGTAAAATAATATTATTATATGTGAATTGTACATTATCTTCCTCAAATGTTGGAAAAAATGAAATGAAGACATAAGACGGGCGAATCAAGTAAGTTTTACAACACATTCTTTTATAAAAGTTTGTCAGATAAACTCCTATTGTTTTAAACTTTGCATCGATTTATTTATTTATTTATTTGGTGTCTAACGTTAACCATGTTGAACAGTTGAATATTTCTACCTCCAGGAACTTTTGTTCTATTTGAATCTGTCTGTTAATATGACCTGATCAAATTACCATAGTAGTCTCTCTTTGAGGCCTGACTTCTTGCAAAAAATGTATAACAACACAAACGGTCATCTAATTCCATGAGTTTCCGGTGGTTGAAGAGATGGCAGGGTGATTAGCAACAGGTGTGTTTCCGACCTCCCCCTCCCCTTCCCCCTGGAAAACAGCAACGCAGTTGTAAGTGTGCGTGTAAAAGAAATGCTATTTCCAGCGCAAAAAGGCAATCATCTCTACCCTCTTTATTTAGAGAATTTTCCGGATCACACATACATTGTGTTTGCCGTTCTACTTCAAAAAACCCTTTACTCAACAGCCTGGATTTCTGGACAAAAACACTTGAGATGCTAGCCTTCCAAATGTGATTAGGCAGATGGTTTTCGTGATATTCACTCAGTTTTTCTGAGGACTTAATCTACTGGACTAACTAAATAATGAACAGATCGGTCTTATTTAACATAAGCTGGTCAGTCTATGTCTAATCACATTTCTAGTTGACAAAAGCACAGTCAGGGTTTGCCGTCAGGAATTTGGTGTTTATTTACAAACGGGTGAGATATGGTTTCGTTTAACGTCTCATAGTAATTATTCCTGAAAGAGAGACGCTCTTGGAAAGATGACAAATTCTGAACACTCAGCTTTTGGCCATTAGTCCTCCGATCCAATTTCATGTTAGGTCTTATATAAGTATTTATGTTACCTGATGTGAAAATGATCCTTTCGTTGGGTGATGATTGTGACTTAGCTAAGTGTTGTTTGGATCATGTGGCGTGTCCACTCTAATGGGTAGACTTCAGCACGCCTCTGTTGATATTAATGGTAGGAATCTCCGACAAGCTAAATGAAAACAGATCATCTTACAGCTAAATACGTCACTAGCAAACGGTTGATTCGAAATCAATGTCCTAAATGCAGTGCAGGCGATATTTAGAAACTACCTGATGTAGAAATGTTTGACAAAAGTTCGGAATACCATTGTGTTTATTCCTGTATTTGAGAGAGTTCGTTTTTTCGCAAATTCCTTTTCCGTGTCAGGAAATAAATATTGTTTAAACCATTCAGGCCGACACACTAAATGCTCTACAACGAATCGGTCTTGTACTTATAACAGCGATGGGGAAATTCCTACAAGATTATGTATAAGACATTGATGTTCATTCATAAATTCGGGTGTAGAAACGATATTTCTAACATACTGGCTAAGGGAAGTATGTTTCCGGAAAACATTCATGCTGTCATACTCAGCAAAAGAGGAACATTATCTTTCCAACAGCAAAAATACTAAAATGACTACACATATTATGGTTGCGTTACGTGTCACTGTCTACTGTTGGAATACAGCACCATAACATAAGTGAAATAAACTTTAGCGGAGTTAAACACCAATCAACCAATTTACCATAATTTAATTGGAAAGAAGCAACAAGGCTTAGCATTTTGACTTCAGGAAATGGGGACAAACTATTCAAACGATTCTAGACGGTGACTTTAAACCGCAGTATTGATAGTACATATTATCACTGCAGACAAAGGCCTTAGCCTCAATTGATAATGAAACAGTTTGAGTTTATCACCATCATAGGCATTTGAACTCACCGTGACAAATTGAATCAATAAATCTGTTAAATGAGTTCGTTTGAAGTGGTTTGTTCCTTTGAAGCTGTTAACACATTGACTGCTGGTATTAAATCAGGAACTTGCTTGAGTTTGATAGCTAGCTTGAGTTCTTTGAAAAAGACATTGAACTGATCGAAATAACATTCTGCACCGCGGGCAGCCCCACTCCTGGTCCGCCAACTGATCGATGCTAAAAGATCGAAGCGACAAGTGAACATATCCTGCTAATACTCCACATTTAAGTTGGTCTACAGAGAATATTTTTTCCTGGTTCAAAGCCCAACGTTTACCATTGGCATCTACAGGATGGATCCTTTTTTCAAAGAATGACCATATTTCATGTTCAAACAGCTCTTCTAAAGTCCTCTACACCCATGATACAATATGTTTTCAAACGCAAAACGTTTCGATCTCCACAAAAGCATATATGGTATGATGATGTGAAAAAGAAAATTGTGCAATTCGCGGGAAAAAAGTAATACCAACAAAGTTGTGTCCTGTTGCCCATGAGTTCCGGGTGTCCTGGTGCTCTGTGTGTTAAGGGTCCTTTTTGGGAAGTCGATTTGTTGAGTTGTCCTGATTTTCGTTCTGTTAAAGTCCTGTGGTGTCTTAAATTTTGCCAGTTTGGTCTAGGGTGATTTCCTTCGCCTGCTGGGCTGAAACCCTGCCCAAATGTCAGATGGTCCTACCAGCCCTAATCACCAGAGGATACGTATACTATGGATGTTACATACACCTAGGTACTGGCCGTTGTGAAAGACTGACCAATTACATCCTTTTTAAAGAGCATCCACAAGACTGATGGACAAGAGTGATGAATGGTTTGTATAAGCTACCATAGTACTTATGGTCAATGACAATCCGATACTCCTACATATAGTTCGCATTATTGGTGTACTTGAAGGTCAAATATTACAGTACTGAGTCTCAATCCAGTTTATGGTACAATGATACCTTTCATATTCTGATGAGCGGGAAAGAAAAATATTCATTTATAAAGTAGTCCTATTTCTCGTCAGATCAATTCCAAAATATTAACCAATTACAAAAAGGTTATATTGTACAGAAAAGTAGTAAAAAAAAGCCAGAGAAATACTCCAAAGAATGTAGAAATATATAAAAGAATGACGATTTTACTTTCGTCAAAATCCAACAAGATGGTTTTGTTCAGAAGTGTTACATAGTTATCGAGTATATTGCTTTCCAGTTGCATCGATTTAATTGCTGTAGACATCTGAAGCCACAAAATACCAGATTTCACTACAAAACCATGGCTCATTGAGCTTGGCAAAGAAAGCCTTTTGGCTTACAGAAATACTAAGATCCTCATGTTACTTTTTCCTTTAAATTTTTTATAAAAGCACATTTTTTATCTCAAGGTATAAACCTGTTTCAAGAACTTAATTTTAATCATACAGTATCGCGTTACCTTACGGCGGTTTGTCTTGACGTCATTCTCGACTATTGAAAGAATCTGTTTAACAAGTTTTAGGAGAAACCCAGGATACAATAAAACGACAATTTTAAGTCTTCATTTGGCAAAAAATGCCCAGAGTTCCAAGAGATTAAGAATCTTCATATCCGTCTGTTTAATAGCTCGTGGTAAAATTTGTAGCTATTAGTGAGGACTGATATCTTACATTTTTAAAGTTCTTTTTTTTAGGTAGTTTGTCATGATTTCTTTTAGAGCCATATAGAAACCTAAACACTTAGCGTAACTCAATACTTTGAGAATGACAACTGCTGGTTAATCAGCTATGAAAATGATTGCTTGAAAACGATCTTAGCATCTATATGTCGTCTAATATTATCGAGAAAAAGTAAAGAAATCAAACCAAACATGTATATAGATTTTCCGGCAAAGTTACGAAAGGTACTATTTAGTATCTTACATAATCTTGAAAAGAATGAGGTGAACTTGATGTTTTGTTTTTTTAAATCAAGAAATCTAATTATTAGCAACTACTGCAAGAATTTCTGAAGCTTTTTGGCACGATGCCAAACTAACTGATTCATCTTTTACGTTTAAAGAACGCTTCGGTCAGAATAATGAAGCTTTGTTATTAAATATATAGGCATCACAAAATGTGTAGTATTTGTATTTCTATGAGAATAAATATTCCTCTTTCTTGGCTAGCTTACGGTAAAATTACGAAACATTTTTTAACAAGCTACTCTCAGAGAGAATGCTCCTCTAAAGGCGTCTTTGCTTCGCACTGGAGGAACATCATTTGTTCCAACGGAACCAAACACTTCACATGTGGTGGTGGTGTAAGTGTCACTGGTTACTGTTGAGATACACCACGACATAAGTGCAATGCCCTTGAACACGGCAATAAGCACCAATTAATCAATCAATTCAGGAAGAATAAGTATCATCGAGTTTTCTTTGATTACAATTGAAGTAACACATAAAGGCTATAAAAACTTAACAAAAAGAACAGCTCCCACGTCATTGTCATCACGTGACAATTAACCATCAAAAGAAAAGTTTCGAGAATTATTGAAGTTAACTTAGGAGGAAATATTAAAAAATACACAGTCTTCTTAAAATATCTCAAATATTTTATGCAGTATACAAGAAGCAGAATTGTAAAGAGTTATGAGTTAGAGACTTACCGTGAGGCAAAATTGCAAAAGCCTGCTATTAAATGCCGTGCCTGCAACTGATTTTCATTCAGTTTCCTTGGATATTATTTTTAAAAGAATATCAGGACCAGAACAAAAGCACAAAACCAACTTAGGCATTTCGGCGTGACGTCACAAACTAATAAAGTAATCAAATATTTCTGGAAAGTTGCAAGCCAAATGACGAAACAATGTTATTCAATACATCATCGAACAATGGTATACAGCCGTCTTTTTGAGCATCTAAGGGTAACTAAATATTGAGATAATTTATTATTTAGCAGAAGATAAACGTTCAAAACGATATTATTTACAGTGATATCTTTAGAAATGATTACTAATATCGTTTTGCTGTGAATATAACTTTAGCAAGAGAAATCGCCAGAAAGAGCCGAATAAAAGTTTTAAAAAAAAACTTACGCATTTTGTTAAGAAGCAGTTTTGCAAAGAAAGCTTCTGGGTTAACTACACGGTAAATTATTATTACACATACCCATGGTCTATCAAAAATAAGTTGAATCAACCATTTTTCAGAATATGCAAGACCTAAAGACAACAATCGCAAAGACATCATCTCGGTCAGCCTAAGGCAAACTAACGGTTGTTATTAAATGTGCTCCTTTCAGAAAGGAAAGGTGCGATCCTGATTTCAGTCTGTGTAATTTTACAAAGCATATGCCAAATCGTTCCATTTTTGATTACACGGTTAAATAATATTATCATATGTGAGATGAACATTATCTTCATCAGCTGTTGAGAAAAATTACAAAATGAAGACATATTAAGGACACATTCTATTAAAATGACTGTACAGAGAAAATCTGTAGGGAAAACGATTCCATTGTCAGTCTTATGTACTTTGTGAGTCTGTCACTCTGATTGGCCTTAGTGACTATATAATACATCTTTGCACCCGGGCCACCATATTGAACTTTAGCAAAGATATGTCCCGACTCGGCCACTATAGTTGAGGGTTCGAAAATATAATCGTATGAACTGACACCTTGGTGTACACAATGCTATGCAACGAAAGCCTTTGGCACTTTTGATGCTTTCATATTGAATTGAATTGAATGTTTATTCACCATATAAAAATTATGTTACAGTCTGGTAATTAATAATAACT
Source organism: Katharina tunicata (assembly GCA_032466195.1). Lineage (NCBI taxonomy): Eukaryota > Metazoa > Mollusca > Polyplacophora > Chitonida > Mopaliidae > Katharina > Katharina tunicata. The sequence goes on from JAVFBZ010034357.1 coordinate 7,582, forward strand.
GGCGGGAGTAAAACCCCAAGGGGTTTGATATATTCCAATTTAAAATATATACATAAAATTCATATTTAAGATAGAATGTTCATTCATTAAACAACGTATTTACAAAAAAGGAAAAAATAAAAAGAAAAAAAAAGAACAGTAACAAAGACATAACATGTATATATCAGATAACTATTACGCGGCGCCTTTTCCAAATAACGCAACATTTGTAATTAACATCGGGTGGGAAGTTCTGAAATGTTAAAGGTTTCTTGTTTAGTTGGCATCATAATTAAACATGTTGATAAAATAACTTACTAGAGTCTGTGTCAAGAGGCCAGTGGGATTTAACTTCAAAACTATACTGTCCTTGATGCGTTTTCTTCAAGTGACAGGCGTACGGACAAACTGACCTAACACAAATCCCATAGTGCCACAACAGACATATAAACATGGATTTAAATCAACAACAAATTTCATGGGGTGATTATTATCCAAGGAATACATACTGACCTTATGATAAATCTTATTTATGATAAAACTAAGGTCGTACACATCGACTTTCTTGTATACTTACTGCAGAGTGTTAATTAACACCATTATGCCATGAGGATTTGTCTATGATATGTAGAAGCCTTTTGTCGGTTGTTTGGTGGGTTCCAAAACATCAAAATGTTTGCTTACTTCTTTGAGTACTTGCAACTTTACACTGCATTTAAGGATATTCCATATCTAATAGGACGGACAAATCAAAGGAACATAAACAATACTTCAACTTCATAGGCTATCAATTTGTTCACTATATGCTATTAAATGACATATTAAAGTATGGCGGAACAAGTGTGAGAAATTCAAGCACACAGGACAAATATAACGCAGTCCAATGAGATTTATATGCTACATATGGAGAAAAAGATTCACGTTGTTAATAGTTTCGTGTCAGGTATAGCAAGCCTGGAGTCGTGGTTACTCTCATGTGACAATCGCTTGAAGAGCTTGAATATTTAAAAACATGTTTAGTTTTAATCGTCTGGGTTCTTTTAGAATATATTTTCCATTTATGCACACTTATCCCAGATAATGTTATTGACAAGAAAATCAATAGATAGCTGTTCAACAAGTAGCTACTTAATAATGCCTGTGCAGACAACATAGAGACATAATCTTTAAATCTAGCTTTATTTCTTCACAGACCAGAACAATTTTTTTTCATTTGTTCTTCAAGATATATTATTTCATCTGCACTGGTTATTCTACATCGTGTCGACAAAGCATGATTTGATTACCGCTGGAGGTTTTAAAAATGAAACAGTTTTGTCAATACGTGAGTTTGTTGAATATTTTAAATGTGTTTGACATGAAACTTAGGAGAGACACTATTTTTGCTTTCTTTCGTTTTTTGTATCGGTTCGTGTTATTACCATGGTTATAATACCCTCGCCAGAAATAGTTATTACAATTCAATATGGGTTAGTGACAATCTCTGTTTTTATGCCATCAAACACAAAGGACGATACCATACTAAAATGTCCATCAACTTTGTTTATCAAAAGTTGTTTATCGGTTGTAGATAATTAATTGAAATACCTTTTAATCATCTTTCAGAATAAAATATCAATGAATTATCGTTTAAGTGCCTCGACAAATCCACAAAACTATGCTAGTGTAGTCTATCAATTTATTTATCTCTTCGTTAGCCAGAATTTAGATCCGTAGACTTCTGTGCAGCTTGAAATTGTTAGAGGATTAGTCTGGGAATCTCAATCTGTACTCCAACAAATTAATTTTTGTTTTAAATTTTGCACAAAGGACGCTGAAGGGCTCAATTAGTTGAGTGTTTGAAATGTAACACCAACCAAATGAATCAATATATTTTGCACCGATATATAGCTATAACATTCATATAATATCATTTCCCTGATCAAAATTTTTACCATCATTAGTTAAACAAATATATGGTATCATAAAGCCACAGTTGATAAAATAATGGCGTAGTAAAGCCTCAATATTATATATGACTTTCTTGTTCAAAGTTTCTCATATTTTAAAATTTTATTTTAAAATTTTAAGTTTGTTGTTTACACAATGTTGAGCAATTGACTGCTGTGCTCCCCTATTTTATCCGTTCTGTAAAATCAAATAAAAACATTTACCAGTGGAACAGTTGGGGCGATAACATCTGGGACAAAACCAAATCACTCAACTTTGATTGTACTAAAAGAACCAAAATACGCTTCATCAGTCCTCTTATTCTATCCTTCTATGGAAAAACCCAGTCACCTCAAGGTTTGATCAATAATGTGTTTCACATGCATAGAGGCTAGTTATTTTGTCTCTATGCTCACATCCATGAGATATTTGTTCTCACCAACTGTCTGGTTTAGAGTTAGATTTAGGTTAACTAAATTTACATCTTCGAACAGCACACGGTACGGTTTTCTGGGTTTTGTCCTGTTTTCCTCCCACAATGGTGTACCCAACTGCCCTCTAATTGGGGTATATTCATGTTGGTCAATAAACAGCTAAATAAGGGTTTATGAGGAATCAAAAGAACCATTATTACAAACAGACAACCTTATTTTCGACAAGGCTTACTTACAAACAGCCGGTCAAAACAAGTTCGTAGAAAATATGATTGCCTGTTGAGCTTCGATTGATTTTTATTGGGCTAAGACAGTGTCCTTGGGGGCCAGTTGTCAGACATGAAACAATAAGTGTAATCTAGCTTACCCCAGAGAAAACCTTAGGTTTTACATGACCTGAGATGATAGATATTTGTATCTTTCTGGTCTCGTGATAATCTCAACTATTATTACGACACTCTGGGCATTGCCCCAGATAGTAAATACTGGTATGAAGAAGATTAACCTTTGAATAAATAATGATGCGTCAATCAAGTTTTCCGAAATGTCCATTTTCCAAGTGCGATAGCGAGTTGTGTTTTGCCAAGCTAAAATGTGTTTGGGTTACGTACCAATATTAATGTAAAAGGAATAATTTTCTGTACACTAAGATCTAGTTTTATAGTTCAAATCTACACAGTTTTTTTTTTAAATATTCTCTTCCATTAGACTCCTTTCTAGAAAAATACATGGTTAACGGAACGTCAACGAAATGAACAAAACGAGTTGGTTTCTGTCTTTATTGTGAGAAAGTGAAGTGAAAATGCCTTAAGAAATCAGGTCGCCAACATTGTTTTAGTAAAACGTCCGCAAACATACATACATATTTTAAATCTTGGCGACCCCATTCAATAGAATGAGTTGCGCCATAAATAAACGGTTTTGTCTCAAAACGTGATTTGATCGTGTCAATCGGGAACAATTATACCACATAGATGTATTATTACAAAAAACTCAC
>JAVFBZ010034400.1:0-10916 GCA_032466195.1 Katharina tunicata
GTGAAATACTTGTTGGGTGTCTTGTATTAGTGGTTAGTAATGAACATGAACAGAGTATGACAGTAATCTTCAACTATGACCAAAACGTAAACACATTGCATCTCTGGAGTAAAAGTGCAAGGAAATATTCATTATCGATATTGAACCGATTCGTGACAGATTTTGAATTGGATGCCGAGACCGGACAATAAATTGCTACGTCATAGTGTTTGTTCAATAACGATAGTTTTTGGGGTATTCTTTTGTCTGAGTATCAGTCACATTAAGTCGATATCCTCAGGAGTTGAATTATGATGTATATCTTTTAAAACGACTTTAACCAGGTATGTAATTCGTCAAATTTAGACCTTTGATAAGATGTAGTGTTTGGGCAATGTATTTCCCTTGGACATACCCTAGACATATACATCTCAAAGTTTGCAGTGTCACACACGTGTCCAGCTTGTTAAAAAAATATCACATTATATTTAGACATAACCAACTATACAATAGGTAATGGCGTAGATCTCCAAAGTTATATATAGACATTGAAAAACTCTCTCTCGTTTTTAAGATGTCATACTATCAACTAATTATCTTCAAGTGACACTTCTCATAGTCGATTCATCTTAGTATATTTCATGTTTTCAAATCCAAAATTAATAATGGATTGGTTGCTTTAGTGGAAGAAATACGTTTTGTAGATGGTGCTGTATGGTGAACAAATTCCATATTCAATTTGATGAAAACTGTTCTCAGCTGTATGACAATATGTTCTGTACAGAAACAGGCAAAGCTATAAAACTGTCTAGGGAATACTTGTTTGTCAGTTATTGCATATATATTCTGCTTTTCTAGTCCACACTAGAAAGAAATATACCCGGAACATTGGTCTTTGTCGATACATGTCGTAATTATGAACGATAATATCAAATAAATTATCCCATGGATTATTTAATCTCGGGTTACCAGATTGACCTTGATCAGCGGAGAATGTTTGGATCTTACCACCAGTTAACATTTATTAATTTGCACGCGCATTCACAAACAAATTTAAAGTCTGATTTCATCTTGTACCGAAATTGGTATCTAGAAGTTCCGTTATTCTACATGTTAGTTTTCATTTGCACGGAAATATTGGGTTATTTGACATCACATATCCACGCTGGTACTGACTGTGCACTAGGTTATATCGCAGAAAATTCTTATCTGGTTGACTGGATGTGGGTTACCCGTTAAACGTCCATTGACACATCATCAGGTAAAGACTACTTGGGGGAACTTTATTATAAAGCTTTTAGTATTTAATTTATAAACTCTCATGCATGCAAAATTAGACGCAGCTGTTTATAATATTGAATTGGCTAGGATTCTGGTATCACGTTGGATAATCGAAGATGCTATAAGTTCCTGTTGGGGATAGAGATACTTTAACTTTTTCTGGTTGATTGCATTTTGATGTAAAATAAGACGAACATTCTCTCTTTGCAGTAATTACGACAAAAGATGTGGGACTTTTTTTCTCTGTTTACTAACGATAAAAGTTTATGATTTATTACAAAGGAAACATATCTCGTTAAATCGTATTTTTTATTAAAGGATGATTGGGACTGGCAGCAATTATCACAAGAAATCCGCATTGATGTAATGTCTTTCACGGTAGTTCGTGTATTTTACAACGGACATCTGAGACGTTCGTTATTTTCTGCAAACCCAGATCTTTATTTCAATTTTTCTTTTTTCAGTATTATTGGTACAAAAATAACCCTTCAGATTTCGTCTCTTCAGAGATGTAAAAATGTGATCGATTTAAATTCCTTTCTCTATGGAAACTCCGCTGCACGCCTATGTTTTCAAATCTTTAGAAATAGACTATGATGTTTAAGTATTAATTCAGGTGTGCAAGCCATACAAATGACGGTAATTCATGTAAATGTTCTATCATCTATACGCCAGCAAAGGTTAATTTCCCTTAGTTTTACAAATAATGTGGCAAAGGTGAATTAATTTAGAGTTCCGTTTCAAGTTCCTAGGTCTTCCTTTGTAACACTACCCTTGATCGTTAACAAAGCGGTTGTTGACAAACTGATATTTGTCGGAAATTGAACATTTTAGAATGTTCAGGCTGATATTGGCAAAAGCAAAATAAAGACATAAATTGATTTTTCTTGAGAAATGGTTGAGGATTGTCAACCTTTAGCCCCGTCTATTTGCACAATCTCTTAATTAGTGTTGCTGAGTAAAAGCTTTATTGGCAGCATTCGTCTTTCCCCATGTTTTCCTTAGAGACTTTACATGTATACAAGTACCGTTCTGACTTCTGTTCCCAGACAAAGTAGTAATCAACACTAGACGTTTTTTGATTTCAAATACTAATGTAGACAGTAAACCATTTGCTTTACAGTGCTTGCCTGTTCTATAAATCATCTTTAGTGTAGAATGCATGTTATAATATGTTCTGTGCTCATCATATGATATCTTCATCATAATTAATGTAACTACCGTTCTGAACTTTGTGTGCGATTTTGGGTCTGACAGGCGAATAGCTTGTTTAATTCAAAGTTAGCCCACAGTACCAGCGGCTATAATGTATTATATTGTAACTAAGTAAGATGTAATTTTAATAAATTGTTTATGCAAATGTGTCAGTTGTCAATTGTGATGATTATCACTTTGGGACGAAGTGTTTATCTAGATATATTAACGATAGTTGCACTGTTCATTTTAATTTAACAGAGGGACATAACGACGTGTTATTGATTGGTTAATTCTGCTATACGTATCATAACTCTAAAAGTAACAGGTTGTTCGGTGGAAGCCTTCTGTGCCCTTGTGTTCTCTGAACTATGGGGCATCAGGAAGCAGATTTGTTGTGTTCTGTTCTTTGTCCTGCAAATGTATAATGACGTCTTCTGTATTGCCAGCGTCGACTAGGGTGATGTTATGAGTCACTTATGAGTGCTACTCTCCTGAAGAAAATTTAACCACACGCAACCAAAAGCAAATACGGTACACAAACACATTTTTAGTGTGGGTTGTCTCTTCTCTTCCAGTATGCTTCTTTTAACACAATTATTGTCTAGTGATAGGCTTCGTCTAAGGATGAAACATTTGAAAGGTCACATGCACAAATTCCATGGGTTACATTGTAAAAATTTATATCTTACATTGTAAATATCTATGGCTTACGTTTTAAAATTTGAGACAAGATAGTTGGAACAATTGACTGGCATACATTTGTAGCTTAGCGAACATTTTACGAAAGCAATTTTAAAACACAAATGATTAATGAAAAATAGCTGAACATTAGAGATGGAAAGAGTTTGTCAAATTTTACTGAAAGTCTAATTAAAATCAATGACTCTGATATACATTTTTTCCACACAGATCTTTCTTTAGTCTTTATCTGCTACAGCTGGTAAATAAATAAACTGTTCTGATAGTGTACTCACTAAACGGCCTTGGTGAAATGAAAAATATATGGATTTCGTTTGTCTTCCATTGTCTTTAATTAGTTTAAAATATTAGGGATTTCTGGCGACCTCTCTTTGGTAGTACATGGTTTAAAAACCATTTGGTTAATGGTAGTATGTTTTGAGTATAAATGGATGCTGTCATACTTAGCACTGAACGAATATCATCTTGAATTGCAGCTAATACTTGAAGCGACTCCAAGCGACTAAGGTTGGGCAGAATCAATGAATTATCTGTATATATTTATTTTAGTCCAGTTTGGTCAGGAGAATTCAAATGTTATCAGAACCACAACAAATCTTCGCACTGTTGGCTAAGGGAAGTATGTATAAGGCTAACATTCATTCTGTGTTAGTATTGGAAACATTGTTTTTCACCCTGGTAAATCATTGCTGTAGTTATGTTGATCTCCCTGCTGGAATACACAGGAGCAGTTCAACTCCTTACATGTCAAAATCACCATTTAATAATCTGAAAGATATAAGGATTTTAAAGAGACACAGACACGTTTATTACATCACAATGTTATTTATTACATCACAATTACACCACATTGAGAGAGTCGTTTGATGTAAAAAATAAAAATGATTTATGTACTAAAAATAAAACACTGTTGATTAACTTGCAACAGGGTGATAACAACTATAGTGGATTTAAACACTTGTCGCTATAACTGATTATGAAGCCCACACGCTAGTTGTCAACAGGAAAGTATTTTCGTTAATATCGTCTTTGTTTAATGGGGTTAAGTGATAATGTGGAAAATATTCTACGATTGTTCACGAGGTGTCAAAAGTCACAGACCCCAAGGAGTGGTCGAACGGTAGTGTGCTGAACACCTATTTTCGTACTTGTGAACACTGCCGTTCTTAGCCAATCAGTTTCCCCAATTTTTGGCTTCGGTTCACATTTTTCTTTCGGTTTCCTGCCATGCCCGTTGAGCGGGAAATAATGAATGCTGCACGAGAAATTAACAGCTTTGAAGAGTTTATAGAGTTGAAATGTTGGGCTACAGAAAACCTTGCAGTTTGTCAATGCAAATCCCAAAACATTTCAATGTGCCAACAAATGTATTTATATTAGTCCGCCTGTGTATTAAGATAGCTTCAAGGTAGTACCCTCACCCTCCCTCCCAAGTATTATTATTGATTTACCATTGACTGCAGTTAGAATCCTCCAACACCATATCAGCGACAGTTTCCCCTAGCATTGCAACGAGGGTCTGTGCAAGCTGTGGGAAGGTCCCCAAGCACTTAAAATTGTGGTTGTACAAACGGCGGCAGTGGGAATATCCTCTGTCAGTTTTATAGCATCATTTTGGCAATAACAATATTTGCAATATTATGGAGCAGATACAATTATATTACTATCTGATTCATTATCAAATCTTAAAAACAATAAATCTGTTGCGACTCGATACACTTAATACATATCAGGATCTTTGACATTTTCGTTATTATATCGTATGATAATAACGATACCATCAAGTACAAATATTTTGAATTGTTTAATATCCGGTTACTACATTAACCCTGATTATAAAAAAATGTTTGGTTTTTATCTGTATTGTAATACCATAATCTGGTCATATCTTCAATATGCGCTAGATGACTATCGAACTGGAAACCTTTATTGCCAGTATAAATCAATGTATCCAGACATTGTATCGGTTCATAATAAGGTCTGATTAGAACAGAAGTCTCGCTTGGCAAGATACAACTATGTCATACAACGTTTGGGTTAAAAGAGGAGAAGAAGCTTCCAACATGTCTATTTTCAAAATAGGTAATATAGAATTATCTTCTTTTTTTTCATTATTGTTTAGATCTCCATATCAAAGAGCACCGAATAAGAAGACAACACTGTGTGCTCTACTCGTGCAAACATAATTTAGTTAGACGCAACAGAAATCAGATAGTCGATTCTGATGCCTTTATTAGACTGATATATAATTTGGTTTTCTTAGACGCCAGATGTTTTATATAAACATAACACCATAGTAGATAAATACACCGCCTTTAGTGATAAGCTGGTGATCTAGATACACTTACGTGCTTGTTACACACAATGGTCAGTACTTAATATTTTATATCTGGTGCATTAACAAACTATACCAACCAAAAGTTACAAACACTGCTTATAGCGGAATTATAGATTAGCGTTTTACTTTGAATCAGGATTTCGTTCATTTGTATAATGGTATAAATAATATATTTCGCCATTATAATGCCATCGATATCAATGCATGTAGACCTAACCTGTGGGCATATTTTGATATATTTGAGATATATTTATTCACCATAAACAAAATTAATTTCAAATAGTAGATACATGTAGGCATGGTAAATATGGCGGGAGTAAAGCCCATATGACTTGTTCTATCCCTTTAAATATTAATATAAATGAATGCAAATTTAAATAAGAAGTTTAGACGGCGTAATATATTAACGTGTGTACAATTCTTAGAAACATTCAAAAATATGATATATTCATATAAACAATGACGAAGATAATAGATTTATCACTCACCACTCTCTCACACGAAATAGTATTTCATTTTTTTTTAAGAAACTTAATGCTTTCCAAGATGTGATGGATGAAGAGATGATAAACAACATATAAAACAAGATGTTAAAATGTAGCATCGGTAAGTAAGTTACTAGCTCAGCTGGAACTGGAAAGAAAAAACTAATCTAAACTTTGATTTAGTGAATTTTTAGAGTCAACTTCTAGCACATATATAACATTTTAACACTGATGAAATGGAGGCGCATGCATTAAGGAGGAGATTCCAAAGAGACCTCGTCAAATATTTAGATTTCAAGGGGAAACCAGAATGATTTGAAGGTTACATCATAGAACCATTTAAAACGCTGGATTAATAAGTTGGCTGCGTCCAAAAAATCGAACGTATAATTAACAATGATAATTTCTGATGACCCAGTCAAACATTATCAGAAAAAAAAGTATTTAAAAAACTACACAGATATTTTGCCGTTAACAAAATATATAACCACTTATTATTGAACAGTCTTAAATTGCTTTATGTATGGGGTTTGTTTAGGTTTGTTGTAACAGACGTAATATCTAACATTGTTGACGCCTGTATAAAAGGCGCTAACAGAAATCTTTTTACATAAAGATATGCGGATTGCAAGAGATGTAAACAAAGGTCGTGCTTGTTTAGAACAATGAAAAGTGGCCACTCGTACGTTATGAATTAAATAAGGTTTGTCCGAAAAAATAGTTAACACAATATCCCACCGGTAATGTGCTATTTGCTATAGAGTTACATAAAACAAACCTACATGGTAAAAAGGGAAATAACAGACGACAGCAAAGTCACACAAAGGGAATTAGACCATTGTTGAATTTCCAGTCCAATTTCCTCGGTCAAAGTAAACCGTAAAGGGAAACTTTGTGACGTGATTGTTATCCTGATTAGGTTATCGCAGTCTGAAAGTCTTCAATTTGAAATTTTGTCTTTGTCGATAAGTAAAGTTAACCTAATAAACACAACTAATAGACACTCAGCCACATAATGAATACATACGTCCTTATACCTTATCTCCTAAATTAAATAAATCGTCCCTAAATCGTTGAAATTACAGAAGGTTTAAAACTGCTGTATCAAGAGTGTTTAAGCAGTTTTTGACTCCAGACTACAATCTTGGGGATCCTACTTTTTCGTTAGACCCCACCCTGAGTACCAGCCAAGAAAATAACAGCCCTATTCTGATGTATTCACTAGTAACAGTCATGAGCAAATCTATAACGACATATTAGCGTTTCATGATGAACCGCCCCAATAAGTGCAGATGTAAACTGGTGTGTGACGGCCTACTTCTTACATGTATTAGCCCAAGGACCCTATACCATAATTGCACAGCTCCCGTGTTGTACACATAGATAAGCCGTGCTTTCTGGTAAAATATTTATTCCAGCTTGGTATTTCGCGTTTTTTAACATTGGTCAGTTAAACTTGGTATATTTTATGGCGTTGCATCATTTGACTTATACAGATATTATGTAAATATAAGTATCTGTAATATTGACGAAAAGCATATTACCAGTACAAAAATATCCAATTTATTACTGATCTCTGTCCAAACAAAAAATGGGATTTAACGCATATAATGTCGTAAAAAAATAATTCCAATCCTAGAGGAAGGCTTGAATCAACCTGAATGTTATGGTTTCTTTCGTTAGGTGTTCAATCTTTTAGGTATACTTAATTCTAACTGCACAGAGAAACGAAATCCATTTTGAATATTCAATAAGAAATTGACAGTGAAGCTAGGTTTCATAAAATCCACTAAATATTCAAAGTAGTCAAACCTATATTCCCCGCTTGTAAGTGCACATTTATAAAGGTCATTGTAGACCAGTAAATTTTCTGGGGATCACCAATTTCAATTTTAAATCGGAGTATACTCATACCGATCTCAAAGCCCGTCTGGATAACAGTACTATTATAAATCAAAAAGCATTGTGAAGTGTTCTGTTACAGTATCGAAAACGCACAAATAATACAATTTAAAACATGGAATTTCAAGTAGTGCATTGATAACTGGAGTTAAACCCACGAGAGCCCGCATATTACGACGAATGCAATATAGTCAAGTTTAGTAATTTTACAATTAAAGTACACGCTCGATACTCGTGTAACACACGAGCTTGCGTTTAAGTATTTATAATGTTTCTTTAATGTTGTTGCTTTGTGATCTTCCACCTTTTTTTATTAGCAAAAGTTGCTAATATTATACCAAGCCTACCCGAGGAAGCTAAACTAATAACTTTACAAACCTATTAGCAATACACGTCAAAAGCATCGTCAACGTTGTGCGTAATAACAATATTTGCTGTCTACATTTCATATTTTCGAATTCCAGCTGACATTTAAGATAAAATATCCTATATCAAATTCAAATTATATCAAGTATAGTTTCACGGAAAACCAACCATTAATGTCACATAGGAGATATCACAACATACAATCCAATATTTAAGTAAGTCCCTCAGACAATAGTAGATACATGTTATCAACATAGTCTGTCTATCACCAAAACAGTAATCAATTAATCATCATAAGGAATCCCATGTGAGATAAATTTTCATCTGGGATTGACCGGTTACCACTAAAACGATTAGGGGCAACGTGAAATTAGAGATGGATTTTGGAGATAAGCAGAAGATTGATCGTTGAATTTATCTTATCGCCGTGATCAGTGGTATTTCACCTAAATGACGGCATTCAAACAAGAATAGCTAAACTATGACAACCACGAAATATGAAGGATATATAGCAAGGTTGAAAATTAATGTTAACCCAGTGCTATATAAAGACAGCAAATGACAAGCTGTGGGACATACATGTACATGTACGTCCCATAGACAGAAAGCATGATCCATTTTGTTAAACTTTCACGGATAATCGGCTGAAATGGACCAAAGACTACTTAGAAAAGCGCGAAGACCTCTATTCAAAACAGTTTAGCTGTATATATATTACTACGCAAAGAGTAGTGACATTATTCTGCACTCGTTTCACATTAATTGTTTTCATTGATTTCATTCAGTCAACGGGAATCCACAGTAGGTGGTGCTAGGGTAAAGTGAACAAGGCACTGAAAGTATTCCCGATTTCAGATATTACTGGTACTAACCGTCTGATACGAGAAATTATGTGATGGCTTTGTTTCACGCGGTTGAGGCTCATATGTATATTATAATAAATATTATATCATAAGGTCGTCATTGCATTTTTTACATCAAATACTCTTTGGAAAATGCAACTTTCAACATGATATACAACTACAAAAAGGGCCGATATTCCCACTATATTTCATTACAGTTTGGAAGCCATAAAACTGATTACCTTTCCGTGTAATTTATCTGGATAAAATAAACTGTCAGCTTAGTTAGATTTACTGAACTAATAACACGGTCTTTGGTCATTGGGAGAACAAAGTGTAAAAGATAATAAACAATGGTATAACAGGCCGTCATTCGAGGAATAGATCCCATGATTTAGACCATTTAATTCTGTATCAGGTACAGGGGATTATGTCTCTTAAATACGTTTACTATTTTTGAATAAACCTATTCCGTACAATTATATCCACAGTTATGTGAATGATATACTTTGTGAATCTTTATTTGAAAATAATGATTCTAGGTACATATTTTAGACCGTCTGTTTTCATTTAACATTTACCAGTGATTAAATCCGAGTAATGCCTGCAAATGAGGTAGGCTTGTGGAACGAACTGTCAAATTTTACATGTTTACAGAACCTTACCTCTGTCTATGGCCATTGTTAGAACTTCAGGAAATGTTTACAACCACCACAGAACTGGTCAACAAAGACGGTAAAGGTCATACGTATGTTAAGGATTGATAAATTGCAGGTATTTACGCCGATAGCTATCGTAGCTAATTAACAATGTAGAAATGCTAGCTTTTAATGAATAAGTCACGATTCACTGCATATTGATAAAGATTAATGTATCCTTAGACTGCATCAACGCAAATACTCTTGTTTTTTAAGTATACTTCTTAATTTGTAATTTAAGTATACTTCTTAATTAGTAGGACAAACAACTATTCTGTACATGTACATCTGCTTCTATCCATGTTCGAATATGAGGACCCTTTACTGATAAATAGGATCTTTGGCTGTTTTTATAGAAGCATTATGGCTTTGATTTATTTATTGTATTTATTTATTTGATAAGGGTTTAATCTGATATAATCAAGAGCATTTCATTTGTATGACAACTGTGTGATTCCAGCGTACGGTGGAAAACCGTAGAAACGTGTGAAAAAATGTGTGACCCCAAGCAATGAAAGAAAGACAATACGTTTAAAGGCTATATTTTTAAGCGAGACCACATGAAAATTTTCATTATTTAATTCTTTTTTCCGTCCTAATATTTTGTATATGTTTAAAACATTAAAATTCACAACTTTAATAATGACATTTGTATTTGTATCTCAAACGTATTCAATTACCATAAACTTGGCCAGGACAATGTCAGGATTGGCATCTGCAACCAAGTCAGTTAAACAGGATTCATTTTTAATACCAGTTAGTCTGCTGAACACGGTCTCAATGACGCCAGGGACATGATGTAGATAAATAAAAGATTCTGAGAAACAGGTTAAACTTTTAGTCTTATTGAAACACGGTCAGTTTGGTTAAGCCCGTTGATGTTTTATTATGCTTCAAATGTGTCGGTAACCTTGCATGTAATACAGTTCTACAACAAATCAGTCGATGAACTCAGACCTTCGTAAACCTTCATCTCAGAGGGAAAAATTCCAGCTAGCTTTAGCTTTTTTCTGTCAGTAAATAGTTAGTTTCGTTTCCCTCAAGTGACTAAATGTCTGTTCCATATTGGAAATCACCTGCAATTGACAGGTTTCACCAAATACATCATCAATGTTTATAATAGGTTGTA
>JAVFBZ010034411.1:0-10915 GCA_032466195.1 Katharina tunicata
ATCATGCATATAAAAAATCATTGATGTAATGTGTTGATGACATCAAATTGTTTTTGATGACCTCAAACTTTGCCGATGTCATCAATGTGATGACCTAAAAATTTGGAACATTTTGACCCCTGAAATAAAATTTAAAAAATCAGAAAATATATTAACGAACCTTTTCAGGTACATTGACTACTCCAGTGTTATAACCAAACTGAAATGATGAACCCAGGACACAGGCTGCTATAGCTGTCGCCAACGTCTTCGTTACCCGCTTGTTCTGCAACAGACAACACATTTTGTAAATATCTTATTATCCAAAAATAACTTACCGCTACATGTACATAAAAAACAATTGCAAACATTAAGCATTTTTGTTTGTTTGTTTGTTTGTTTGAGATTTTACGCATTTCTCAAGATTATTTCACTTAAATATGAAGGCGTGTAAGCCCAACTGTTGAAGGAAACCAATGTAAACGAGGCTGGCAACATGCAAGACAGGACAAAACATTAAAATTCATGTAACATTAACAAAAAAAACACAACAAATCAGCATCCTATGCCCCTTAGCTCACAGAGCACCAGGGCACAGGAGGCTCTCACCCAACCACCCAATGAAGCATGTTTGCACTCAGTTTGCTTTTTACTGTCATAAGTCATAAGTATTCAAGGCTGACATGGGAATAAATCATGGTTGAAACAATTAATTTACCTTTAATTAATTTGTTCATGACATTTATATGCATATAGAACATAGAGGCTAACCAACGAGAGCCTCTGTGTTATGAAGAATATCACTAACAATATAGAATATAGAGGTTAACCAACAAGAGCCTCTGTGTTATGACGATTATCACTACCCATATAGAATATAGAGGCTAACCAACGACAGCCTCTGTGTTATGAAGAATATCACTAACAATATAGAATATAGAGGTTAACCAACAAGAGCCTCTGTGTTATGACGATTATCACTACCCATATAGAATATAGAGGCTAACCAACGACAGCCTCTGTGTTATGACGAATATCGCTTGAGTCTCCGACTCCTGAATTTTAAATTAAAAGGCGACAGTGATGACCGTCACATGTCACTGGCTCAAGCTGGTTAATCTTTTCCTCAAACTACACATTTTTAACACTTCTGATGTGAATTTGGTGTCTAAATCTTTATATTTTTAAGAGATTGGTGTGGATACACAATGATGTGCACCTAGCAACATAAAAGAAAGGAAACAACTGCAATGGAACATACTTTTGAAACAAAGTATATAACAATGATACATCGGGGTAAGGCTTGTTTATATTCTGAAATTATTAGCTGTTAGCATCATTGCCCTATTGGATCCCGAGCTTCAGAGAGAGCCCAAGGCATCCCCTAAATCCTGTGTTCTGGCAATAGGCTGATAGGCCCGTGAAGCAAAATCTAGCTCGCCCATCTCTTTCAGTGTCTATAGTATAGAGAGATGAGCGAGCTAGATTTTGCTTCATGGGCCTGTGGTTACATGTATACAACAACAACGTCTGAATCCGTCCTAGTCGTCTTTCTTTCTCACCGAAAAGATGAAGACACGAATAACAACACTACATTACCTTATCACCATCCTGTGTAACAATCTGTATGTTAGAATCCGACAGAAGCGGATCATCGTCTTCCATTCTGATAACTTTCAACTTTAAACCCACACGATCACATGCTTTCCCCTCCGCTGTCAGTCAGAAGAAAATAACCAGAGTGCGCATGACATTTTCGCTGCTTCTAGGTCACGCTGACCTGTCAACCTGTTGAGATTTAGTGGCGGTTATACGTTACGTTATTACGTAGCGACAGTCTAACCTTATATGGTATGCCATTCTCGCGCTAGTTGTTCAGCAATGGCCATATATGGAATGTACGTTACAAATCCTTCCTTATTTCAAATTTTCTTCGCAAGCTCCTCGAGCTGTAGACATCGCAGACGAATAAAGACCTGGCCTAACCACTCTACATCTACTGTTTTTGTTTGTACATAGGCCTATGTATGTTTTGAATGAACGATGGTACGAACATTTAAATTTTGAATACTTGTAACAAAGTATTCAAAATTTAAATACAATTAATTAAAGCATTATGATTTAAGTCAGATTACTGCTGTTCATGCAAATATAGTTTATTTTGTGCCTCGTATGAATTTGTTAATTATACATGTAGGCAGTGGAGGACTGGGTCTAAAAATATTGGTTGCCAAGAGTGAAAGGGGGGCCACCCAAACCTACAATGAGGCATTTCATTTTTATAACGAATAAATACAATTTTCAAAAATACATAAGTGGAAAAAACGGCAATTAAAAGTTTTGGGACGTATATATTTCAGTGATTGCATTGTACATGATCCTTTACAATGACGTATTAGGACGTTTTCCATGTAGGCCTACGTTATGTGTATTGCACAAATTACTGGCAGAAGATACCTAATTTTAATACGGAATGTCAAACAATAAAATTTTAAATTACAAGTTTTAAATTATTTTTACAACTGACATTTTCCAACAGATGTGAAATTTAGATGGAATATTTCTCCAAAGACATTTGTATGAGGAACGTATCATTCTGAGCAGTTTGTTAACATAATCAACCCGAAACTGTCACAAATACCTGAAACTTTAAACAGTCGTTTCAAACAATAATTTGATGAGCATAATAAGATTGATTGGAATTTGTTTCATCATTTTTTGTTGAAATTGTTTGATATACGAAATTAAATTAATTTGATACTTTTAATGTCTTGAATTAAATGGTCCAGTTTATTGTTGATTTGCTTTGGTTAGCTAAAGACTCACTCATATAGATATAGCGGTGCCTTCAAGAGAAATTGGTAGATAGGCCTACATTTGTCTTCGCTCGGCAACGTTTATTCGTGAATAAATATGAGTAAATCAATGATATATCATTGACATTAGAGAATTCACATGGTGTAATTAAACAAACACTGAAGAGAAATTATCAATAATTAGAGAGAAAATCCCGCTACAATAGCATAACACTAAAATCGCTTCAGACTAAAATTAACTTTTACAATAAATATGTTGTGTGTACATTTTCTATTAGAAAAGCAACCGGAGTTCTAGGAAATATCCAGACGAAAGAAAAGGTCCAAGGGTTTAAAACTGATCCCATGAATCACAAGATAGGTATCGTATATCTGCAACGTCTAGCTAAAAGTGCACACGTTTTAAGCTTAAATTTATGCTGTCATATTTGAACTGGTGGAATATAAACAGAGCTAACACTTAAACACGAATTAAGAGACTCACATGGTTAGTTTGTGTAAGTGTATAGTTGTTTTTTTTTTTGTTGGAATACTTCGCCGTGATATATTTGAAATATCCGTTAATCAATCTCACTCCTTGTCAGATTTAACTGAAGCGGCCTGGCGCCACACTTATAAATATTTCATATATTATGAAACAATATTTAGATTTCGTCCCACTACTTAATATTAAGTAGAAGACGAATTTAAAAAGTCCATTCATGCAGTCGCTAAAGGTATAGCTGGTAACACCTCTGTCAGACTTACGATTTAGGCTCCATTTTTTTCTCTATGTATAAATTTGCATTTTTCTCAAACATTTAAAAAGTTTTTTAACGCACGAAAAAAATTACTGTATTTGTAATGTGTGTCATTTTGATGAAAAATAGTTATTAATATATTCTTAAATAATTAGTATCCCCGAAAAAATTCTACTTAACATATAGTCATTCAAATTAAACTTCTAGAGAGGGGAGTGTTATGGCCAATTAGATGTATTAGAGTTTCTAGCCTATTTTCCTGCTGTTAAGAGGTCATTACATGCAGCAACCCGACCTGGCCAGTCCGCCTCTGCATATAGGCTTAAATATATTGGTGAAGGATCCAGTGATATTCACCCTATATATCACCTATGCCCCCGTTGGATTACCTCATCGATCAGCTGACAAAATATTTCCGTATTTTAAAGGACCTCTCGGTTGAAGGCGGAATTAAGATGACGGACGCGAGCGATGTTTTTCGGCGATGAAAATTAAACACTAGTATAGGCCTATTGCTTTGCTCAATTCGATTTGTTTTAGTATTAAACATGTATAAGTAAGACGCCACTGATTTGCGCAATTAGTAATTTAGACACGTGTCTATCTGTTTTCATGCGTATATATAAAATTTGTAGAGGCACTGCTCACGGACAGGCCTATTTTTTTGTTTATATACGCCCTTAGACTAACATAAGATATCATGGATATTTAACTTCTGGTATATTGTTGGCACAACGTTTCGGCCTAGGTGCTAAGATCATTCTCAATATTTTTGGCCCAACGCTTGAGAACGGTCTTAGCATCTAGGCCGAAACGTTGCGCCAAAAATATACCAGAGAACGATCTTTGGATCTAAAATATTCTAAAACTTCCTCCAAAATATACCAGAAAGTGAATATCCATAGCCTAATATCATATGCTATACTAAGTGTCTCGACTTCTATATACCTTTAAAGAAGATATATACTCGCTGCTTAATTATACAATTTATAGAATATATATGTGGCTATATATGGATTTGTTATGAAGCGTATGTAAAGGGCTATATAAATATTTGTTATGTTACAAATTTCACGCTGTTTTATAATGTATGGCCAATCCATTATGCTAGAAAACGATATCAGTATATCTACATCGAAGCGTCGCAAGTGAAATAATAGAAGTTGTCATTTATGCAAGTCTATGTCATATGTCACAGCCAGCTTAATTTGAAATGCCAATAATAAATTGCATCATCGTGCAGACCTTGCGATGTGCTTCAAGATCGACGCAATGGTGGTTGTGGAGGATTCATCTATATGGATCTGTTTGTCTCTTCAATTTCGTTTCAAGTGACATCTTTGTTAAACATAGTATTTGGTTAAGTTTTAAAGAACTTAATTTTGTCATTCATATTCACAAGTAAGAATGATAAGCACGAGGCGTCGGACGAATAGCATTCAAAACATCACTGACAAGTTAGCCAAGTTAAACTTATAATTCATCAATTTGTGTGTAGTTTTCCAATAAAATGTAGGCCTATTATACTTAATAATTATCAAATCTGGACCCAAAACAAATTGTTAAGACTGCTTATGTTGAATATTAATCACCATAATTATCAAATAGGGTATTCTTCATACCACGTGGAGCAGGGAAAGGCCCTTGTATATAAATGTATACCTACAAGAAGAACAAATCTCTCAAAGACCTCTTAATTAAGACGAAACTCCCCTCTGTATCAAATAACCCTTAACTGCCCTCATCTTCATTTGGTAGACTAAGGGGTTTACTACTAACTCTAAACGGTACATTTTTCAGGTTGTGCTTATTATCACCCATACATAATATATATGTGTGTTACATATTCACCACATATTTATCTACTCAATATACATGTTACATGTATTGCCTTTTCTCAAGATGCGCCTATACGTTAACAAAACAAACTCGAGATTCCGGTCTATCTAGAACATGAGATGATTTATCGGTTTTAAATGCTTCCATGCATGCACCAATTCGAGGGTTTCCTGTTGAAAGGGGAACAGTACGTAACATATTTAATAGATTCATCACTGTATAATCACAATGGCAAAGTAAACAAAAAATACGACGTAACGTGGTCGGAATGATATGCTTTACAACGACTTAAACAATTTTATCAGAGTTGGATCCTTTATTATTATTTTTTCAACCACTAGAACCTTGATTTGCCCAGAGGCCTATACCACTCAGAAATTTCATTGAATAGACAATTTACCGCGAATAATTTAATAATTCAAACATGTTGGTATTCAAACTATCGCAGAATTATTCGAGAATATTCTCCGAAACCATCAGGATGTCAAAAATTAGTTCATGCAGGAACTATGTTTTTAATTATCATACTTTCACGGATTTGCCTGAACCTGTGATCACACAAATCTTTGTGTTTCTTACTTCCACATTTGTTCCTGAATTACATTGTGCAGTAAGGCTAACATGTGAAATCAGATGATTTACACACACGCTTAGATTCGGAAATCTCCGTCGTCAGATCGAAGCTACACGAAGCGCATGTATCACAACTGGCTAGTGCAATCTAAAATAGAAGCTGGCTAGTGGTGTCTATGATTCAGAGAGTTATGACATAAAACCGTTCGCAGAATCAAATATTTTCTTGGCAAAGATCTGTAACATGTCTTTAAAAGAGATTTTTAAAATTTAATCGTCATCAACATATATAACCTAACTTAAGATGCTATAAACTTTAATGAAAACAAACTTTCTAACTTAGGTTATATAAGAATTGTCGTTGTCAAAAATTAACAAGTCTCGATATCTTTCGCAGAAACATTTAATGCTAACGTTGTATATACTGTTATACACAGAAAAAAATGTGTGAAAACAGCCATTATTAAGGGCATTTAGTGTCTCTCTTAGCTTGGTTTTCCGGTCAATATAATGAAAATCGTTAGACTTCCAAATCTTCAAACTTTTAATTCTTGGGCCTACCAAAAGGTTTTCGATGTAGGAAGAATTGTTTTTGTGCCTTACAACTATAGTATCTTGTAGAAATTCAAAACAGTCCCGGACTGTGTATGGAATTGTTAAATCTCTTAACTGGTGTATAGTAAACCGAAAACAGTCCCACAGTATCCGGGTCGTAACCGATTACAAGAAGAGCTGGTATCCAGATTTTTTAAGAAGGATCCGGAAGTCTCAATGTTTGGTAAAGGCAGATCTTGTCATCCACAGAACGTAAATCAACAACAGCATAATTCACCATTAAGAGTAAGACCATTGTCATTAAAGTTCTAAAAACTGAAGTAGGCCCTACAGAAGTGCAGCACAGTTAATGTGAAATGAATAACTTTGGTGTCACATTAGGCCTTCATAAAGTGGGATGACGTTGAAACAAGAAGATGGCTGCACTGTTCAGATGTTGGCTCTTTGGGCTAAGGTAAGAAATAAATATTTCTGGTGGCTACGGAGATCGCGGGTAGATTTTATGAGGTTTTTTTCCCCGATTTTCCACAGCACTGGCAACGCGAAGGCGCGTTAGACAAGGGAACTGTTCTTAAGCACTATGTCAAATATTATAAGCTACTTATACAAAATAAATCGAACAGAATACCTTAACCGCACTGTTCTTTTATGCGATTAAACCATTTCTCAGAGGAATTGGTCTTGTTATCTGCTACAGATAAGCGTAATCGGTATCTCAGCCTTTAGCCTATTTACGACCAATTACAATTCTGTCCAATCCGCTGTTGCGTGTGTAGTATTCAAGCAGATTACCACGATGGTGCCTCTTGTCCGACGGTTGATTTCTTTAATCACTTGGATCACTGTGGTCTTACTGATCTGCGTACATCTAGGGCTCGTTACCTCTGTCAACTCATTACCAGAAGGTGGGTCAAAATGGTGATTATCTTAGTTGGTAGGAATTACTAGTAGATCTGCCATTTGCCGTGTAAAGTCTTAAAAGGCCTAGAAGACAAGTGTAGTGATATCACAATACAATATATTATGGTAATATTAACAAAAGAAAAAAGGTTACTTTAGCGTATAACTCGGTGCTTAACTAGACTAACGATAGCTTTTAATTGATATGCCTATCCGTGTGAAGGTGTTATTGATCTCCGTGTGAAAGTGAATCATCGAGATATATTGATCATGGGTCGCAATATAATCACATTATTAGGGTCTATATAAGTTTTAGTGGATGAGGTATACCGGTACTAAAGATGGACAATTTGTTGTTGTTGAGCAGCAATACATTACTGGCCATTAATTAACTGTTACCTGGCATTTCAGTAGGTCTGTATAGTTTCATTTGGTTTTTATTTGACTTTGATCACGTGTGCCCCTAACAACTAATTTGGTAGGCCTTAATATTTTGTAAGTTGATACAAATTGCATATAGACGATATATCAGTACAATCGGTAAGAATATTGTAAAATTCATTGAATCTCTAATTTTAGAGGTCGAGATTCAACTTTCGTCAATCGGCTGTGCGAACTCAACAGACTGTGATTGTCAAAATGCTGGGAAATTTCTGTACGCCATTTGTTACCAAGGTCACTGCGCATGCTCCATACGTCCTGATCCACACACCGCGTGCATAGACCATCTAATTTGTTCGTGTCTCCATGGAATACCAATATGCCACGAGGGATATTGTTACTGTTTGCCAGATTACATCGTCTTGGAAGAAAATAAACAGAGTATAGGTAAGTATCTTTTATAAATTTTCAAAGGCCCGATCAACTCATTGCAAGTCTTAAATTTAAGCATACAATAGCCTCGGTTACACGGGCATCGTAAAGGTGAACGAAACTGAACCGGCTCTGATCCGCACCAGAGCTGGATTTTTTTAGTTCGCCAATTAATGGGGGTTTGATGTTACACCGCACTTTTGACAGTGCTGCCAGCAAGCGTTGCGGGAATCTTGGCACACTGCCAGCTAGCTTGAGCACACTCGGAAGCCATCGAATGTAGGCTACTGCGCACATCATCTCGGACGTGATACGATCATCGCCATTTTGGCCGGAACTTCTTCACAGCTTGTGTATCAAACTGCAAATATAGACAGATTCCAAAGTTCCCATTTCTTTAACATTCCACACATTATGTATTCCTAAACTAAATATTGTGCATGCAAAGCCGTATAAAATTCACTCGATTAGCCTATATTTTCTTACATGTTCATTGTCCATACAGCGGTAAATAGGCTTCCGGCTAACAAAATGTATCACTTTGATACATATTCATACACCTATCACCGCCGAGCTCATACTAACAAAGGCTCGTATCTTTCTCCAGATTGAGAAGAATACAAAACAAGTGAGCTGTTGAAGGAATTCACTAAATTTTGCTACCAAATTACTTAAAATTAAACAGAGAATAGGTTATAGGGCCGAGAAAAATAGATAAAATCGTGAAGCTGTATACCATCTAATCCCATGTCAACTGACTCGCTACAAAAAGCAAAGAGGGATAACTCTTTCTAGGTGGAGAACAAGATGGCTATTCAATACATTAGAGTCAAAGACTCGACGGTAGGAGCCTGATTTGATTTTCTTTTTTTAGAAATAACGAGGAATCACGCGAGTTGTTGCCGACTGAGCTTGAGCGAGCGGCTACACGATAAAAAAACGTCACGGCATTCCAAGAAAACGTCACGGCATTCCAAGAACACCACCCGTAGGTGAACTAAACTGATGCGGATTATTGTTTACCCATCAAATATGGTGGATCAAAAAAGGCGGACTATTCTAATCCGGATCAGATTTAGTCCACATTTTTCTGCCGAGTAAACGCAAACCTAAATATAATCCGGATCAGAGCCGACTCAGTCCCGCCCATTTTTGGCCATGTTACCGCGGCTATAACATTCTATTCCAACATCTCATTGTGGGTTGTTCGATTGAGCCCCTGTCCTCTCTAGCCAATGGGGCACCAGAACTCGACTTGTTTTTGCGTTCTGTGTTTCGTCATGCATGTCCAGTTTTGTTTGTTGCCAAAGGAAGGTTCCCATTGTCAATTGTGCTGTCCATCGTCATATAAGTTAAAGACCCCAAAGTGTCCAACCAACATACAAGTTTTCACATTTTATAAAAATCTCTTTATATAGAGTTTCTAATATATAGGCCTACCTCTAGTTGTAAAGTGAAATCATCTGCTAATGTTACATGTTCTAAAACCCAGGCCAATTCAGCCATTCATTTTGTGGAATGTTTTCAGTTCATATGAGGTGAAAAAGATAATAAAGTCCGGTCTATTCTTTGTGGCGTATTAAAAATTGTAATTTTTGGAACAAGAAATGTGTGTATGCTGAACTATAATTCTCCCGGACCATAGCTGTCACACGTACTTCGATCGTTGTATCAGCATGCTCACGTACCGGGATACATGTACAACGAGGTCTCACCACTATATGAAGTTAATAAACGTCGTTCATACTACTTAATTGTCAAAAATCGTGCGTTTAACAAAGCCTTCGTTAATTTACGCCCACTGAGTTACTATAGCTGCGGTTACACGGCAAAAAATTGGTGGGTCTGAGCCGGATCAGAATTGTGTTTGCGTTTACAGGGGCAGAAAAAGGTGGACTAAATCTGATCCGGATCAGAATAGTCTGCCTTTTTTGACCCACCAAATTTAATGGGTAAACGATACAGCATTAGATTAGTTCACCTACAGCTATAGGTGGCGTTCTTAGAATGCCGTGACGTTTTCTTGGAATGCCGTGATGTTTTTCCATTGTGTCGTCGTTCGGTCAAGCTAGTGTAACCTCGGCTTGTGACGCCAAGTATTGAAGATATTATGTCGACACGACAACTGAGAGTTCAAAACGTCGCAAAAGCTTTATGGAACGTTATAAGCCACGTCACAAATAAAGCGTGACATTAACATCGGTCGCCAGCATATAAGACGATGTGTAAACAACCTTATCAATTAAAGTTTATATGACTACCATAACTGTTCACAAGATAAGCCTAATTGGCTTAATGTGAACATATTAACAATAATTAAACTATGTTAATAAACAAAAACTGTATATATCATCATAAACACTCTTTTACTTTTTATACTTATGTTATGGCACTGTCTGTCTGTCCGTCTGTCCACATCACCTTGTCCGGCCATAACTTTTAAACGAAAACTGTGAAGAAGCTTATACTTTGCACACATGTTCCTTATGACTAGGGGGTGTGTCATGATCTATATACAAGGTCATTGAGTCAAGGCCAAGGTCATCATTGTCCATAATACTAAAAACCTTGTCCGGGCCATAACTTCAAAACAAAAACTTTGAAGAAGCTTATACTTTGCACGAATGTTCCTTATGACTAGGGGGTGTGTCATGACCTATATCCAAGGTCATTGAGTCAAGGTCAAGGTCACCATTGTCC
>JAVFBZ010034433.1:0-10914 GCA_032466195.1 Katharina tunicata
GCCCTAAATAGGCCCTCAGTTCAGTTGTATTCTTGGGCGGAGGAGCGTCTCTAATTGCTCTAATCTTTTCTTGAGTAGGGTGTTGTCCATCTTTGTCAATAAGTACGCCGAGATATTCCACTTGTGGCTAGAACAATTGACACTTAGCACATAAGAGACGAACTCCGCGCTCTTGTAAACAGTTTAACACAAGTCTTAGATTTTCTAAGTGAACTGTTCGATTTTTGCCAGTCACCAAGATGTGAAAACACCAGGAATGTCTTTGAATGTTGTTTCCATAACTCTTTGGAATATTGCTGGAGCTGTACTCACACCATAAAGAAGGCGGGCGTACTGATACAATCCTTTTGTTGTGGAAATAGTTGTCAAGTCACGTGAGGCCTCGTCAAGCTCTAGTTGTTGACAAGCTTGTCGAAGGTCGAGCTTTGTGAATTCTTGACCCCCGTATAAATTAGCCACCAGTTTTTTCATATTTTGAATAGGATAGACGTCTGTGTTAATGAATCGGTTAAAGGTGACCTTGTAATCGCCACACAGTCGAATATCGCCTGTAGGTTTCACAATAAAGACTACAGATGTCCCCCAGCTTGAGTAGGTGACTTTTCAATTGTTCCTTCAGCCTCAAGCCAATCAATTTCTTTCTCTACTTTTTCGCGTAGAGCAAACGGAACAGGCCTTGACTTACAGAAGACTGCTTTGTCATTGTCTTTCAGGTCAATGCTGACTTTAGTTCCAAGCAAATGTCCTAACTCATTTTCAAAAAGTTTTCGAAATTCAGTTTTTATTTGGGAAGCAATTTGATCGCGGTTCAGTTCATTTTCAATGGAGTTTACTTCGACAATTTTTCCAATGAAATCTTTCCATGGATCCAAGTAATGTAGCCAGTCTCTTCCAATAAGTGACGGGCCGTCTCTCCTAGTACGATCACAAGTCTGAGATCTTTTCCTATGGAAACATTTACTGTCATTTGCCCTTTTACTGGAATTACTTCACCACTGTAAGCTCGTAGTTTTGTTTGACTTGGCTCAATTTGCCGCTCTCCAAAAGTAGAATTGAAGCTATTTTCATTTATACCAGTGGCTGCTGAGCCTGTATCGACTTCAAGCTGTATCTATTTACCGTCAACACCAATCTGTGTAAACACTTTATTTGATTTATTGTTTGGTGATACAGTAACTGTAGAAATTTCAAATATATCCTGGAGATCGTCTACATGAGATTCATCCTTTGATTCTTGTGCCTCAACACTCTTAACCTTTTGTCCGAACTTAGGGTTAGGCTTTTTAGAAGATAAACAAGCTATGTCTAGATGTCTCCGTTTGTTACACAGTACGCATATGGCACTGTTATGAGGGCAGTCTGGAGCAATATGATTAGGTGAAGTACACATCATACATTTGTTTTCTTTACCTTTTAGTTTGTGACTTTTAGAATTCTTAGATTTGTTGGTTGACTTAGCTTGAGGTTTTTGTGCATTTTGTTTTTGCACCCAGGTGACCCCTTTTTAAGTTTGTGCTGGTTGTAAGTTTTGGCTTCACTTGTTGCTGTTTCATACGTTAATGCTAGTTTATGTGCCTTTTTAAACGTAAGATCAGCTTGTTCTTGTAGTAACCTACGTCTAATAGCCTCCTTATGCAGCGCAGCAACAAATCTGTCTTTTAGCCACATTGACATGTATGAATCATATTGACAGTCCTCCGCTTCAAGTTTGAGTCTGGCTGCAAACGTATTTATGTCTTCATCTGTACGCTGTAAACCTCTGTTGAAAATACACCTTGCTGTTATAATGCCGGGAGGTGGACTTAAATGTTTAGAGAGTTTCATAACAATTTCTTTGTATCCGGAGTCAGCAACTATTGTAGGGTCAAAAAAATTGTGAGCCAGTTTATATAGGTCATCGCCCATACTGGATATGAGTATATGAGTCCGTCTTTTTGGGTCACGTATTTGGTTTGCCTCCATACAGGACTGAAAACGCTCAGTAATTGTTGAGAAGTCTTCCCGTCTTCCAGAGAAGCGAGGAATGGGGACGACAAAACCCACAGTATTGTGTTGTTGTTGTTGTTCGTCGCTCATGTTGTGAAGAAGGAAATGACGGTAAAACAAGTAGCGTGTGTTGGTTTCACCTGATCGGTTGATCTACGTAGTTTCTGGAGACGTACTCTCAAAATCCTCGTCGCCAATTCTGTTTCGTACTCATAACAGAAGAACTTACTAAAGATGAACAAACGTGTATTTGAAGTAGTTAAGAGCTTACAGGCTTACATATGCGATTGACAATGTTTCTCGTGCAGTAGACTAGTAATATGTACAGTTGATTATTGCGCGCATGCTAGTCTACAGTATAAGTCTGAATACGAATAGAACAGTATATAACATAAACGCACCTCTTTTGAGCGTCAGCTTTCTGGACAAGTAGTGCTTCTTAATGAGGTGACAGTGACTTGTACAAGATTGCGTAAGAACTACCTGATTTAGTTTAAACCACGAAAAATCAAACGAATGGCGGATGGTTCGCTGAATCTGGCAATGGAATGCCAATTATACAATAGTGGTGCCCGTGTAACTCATTTGAATATCCGACAACACCCCATACATGTAACATATTGCATGTTTAGTCGTGATGCTTACTTTATTCTCATATGTATCGGTGCTCTGCAGATTTGATGCAGATATATCGCTAGCAAGCTCAGATTTCGGTAACACTCAGAAATACAAACTGTTTGCTTCAATTCGATCCATCTTTATATTGTGCTATAATTCTATACCGAGGTGGAGATGTACATACAAATCCAGGCCATGGTAAGAATATCTCCATTGTGCACATTAACGTCAGGGGCTTACGAACAAAGATTGAAGCAGAATTAAATAATTCATTGTGGTGACCAAAACAAAGCTAAACAGTCGAGTTTCTCATCATAAATTAAATATATCCGGTAATTATCCACCTCTGCGTAGAGACAGGCATTCGGATTCTGGAGGAGGTATTGCGATTTATATAAAATAACCTTCTAGTTTATAGTTAAAAATGTTAATTCCAGATCCAGAATCTCAAAGCATTGTGATGTGAGCTAAATCTTAATAACAATAAGATTTAAGTGGGTGTTTTCTACAGACCCCCTTCTTCTCCTGTCAATTATTGGAATTTAATAGAAGACTCCATTTCTGCAGCTAGACATGATAAGTCAATGAAGTATCATCCTCGGAGATTTCAATGCCAACTGTTTACCATATATACATCCTAATATCGACCGCATTTGCTATGCATACGGTACGGACTGACTCAGATAGTTTCCGAACCAACGCGTACTACTCAAACATCTAGTACACTAATATACTTAATACTAATTTCGTGTTCTAATATCATAACTGATAGCGGTGTGTTATCTTTTTTCTGTAGTGACCATCATGCAGTTCGTGCAACGTTAACATTTGTGTGTAAACAAGCCATTTGTTTTATTGGTAGGATTTTGTACTACGACCGAATTGATTTCCCAGCATGTTGTGCGGAGATTACCAACACTGACTTGGCTGCTATTATCGACCTCGGGGAAATGAACGAAGCAGCTAAATTATTTACTTCTACTTTAATTGACATTCTGTTCGAGATAAACCTTGGATAAATCCATTCTTACGTACCCTAATGAGGCAACGGACAAGAGTTCACTGTAAAGCTAAGCAAACCAATACTGCAGAGCATTGGCAGGAGTTTCGCTTGATTATAAATTTGGTAATATCCGGAATGAGAATAGCGAAAGATGCATACGATAACATATTTGATTCAAACTTAGCATGTAAAGATTGATGGAGACTCATGAAAACTTATATAAAACATATAAATAATGGAAAGATAGAACTTCCTCCAATATATACGAAAATATATTATACGATCATCCGATGAAATAACCAATATTCTAAATGGATATTTCACCAAACAGTCCACTTTAGATGACAAACTTGCTATTTTACCACATATTCCTGTCTTGCCAACCACCATTGGTGACATAGTCATTACAGAAAGTGACGTATACAAGGTTCTTTCTAGACTCGATATTCGTAAGGCTGGTGGCCCAGACAAAATACAAAATCTTATTTTGAAAGTTTTGCCACCTCAACTAACAACCCCGTTGACCCTCCTTTTCAACCACTCTAATATCTGTAAACGTTCTAGTTTCATAAAAAAGGGAGTTTATTAATCCAAACAAAGGGAGTAAAAATGACCCATCGAACCATCGACCAGTGGCATTAACCCGTGCAGTGTGAAAGATAGTTGAAAGATCTATTCATAAGCACTTGTTCGATATTTATATAATACTAACATCCTTACTTCTTTTCAATCGGGTTTTGTCGCTGGTGATAGCAAAGTGTATCAACTACTCGATACTTATCATTTTATATGCGAGTCAATGGATAGTTGAAAGGACGTGAGGGCAGTCCTCTGTGACATTTCTAAAGCTTTTGATAAAGTATGGCATAGAGGACTGCTTGCTTATTAGTTTGTTTGATTGGTGTTCCAACGTCGTATCCAAGAGTATTTCACCTATATGACGACTTCTTATTCATTATTAATTCACGTTGCCGTGTATAGTGGAAAACCTGGAAGAAAACTCGTAAAAACCACTCCGCCTACTCCGCAGTCACCGGAAAACTTCCCTTTATACCTAAGGTCCACACGGGGATCGATCCTATTCCGGGTTCAGTGAAGAGGGCTTTGTAGTTCAACGCTCAACCACGGCGCGGCCCCACAGATGGCTGCTCCACAAACTTCACTCCATAAGAATTCGTGGTAAACTTTTGGATTGGTTTGGTAGTTATCTGAGTCAGCGGCAACAATGAGAGCTCGTGGAAGGGAAATCTTCATATATCTATTGGAAATCCTCAGAATGCTGCAGACATATTTGATTCTGATTTAAGCAAAATTTCTGTCTGGACAAAAACTTGGCTCGCCCAATTAAGCCCAACTAAAACAGAAAATGTTATATTTTCTAGAAAATTAAAAATTGGCATCCAGCCACATCTGTATCTCCAAGATGTCGGTATACCCCAGGTGCAAGAAAACCAACGCCTTGGCATCTTTATGCAATCCACTGGCAAATGGGATCCACATATTGAATATATAATTAATAAAGTCGGTCCCATGATTTGCTGTCTTCGTAGCTTTAAATATAGACTGTCCAGAAAATCATTAGAAATTATGTACAAATCTTTCATTCTACCGGTGTTTGACTATGGAGATATTTTGTGGGATAATTGTACTCAACACCAAGCTACATTTCTCGAAGACTTTGATGCACTCAGAACAATATGTGGTTGTCCACGTGGCACAAGTCATGCCCTTCCGTATAAGGAGACTGGGTTTATTAAACCACTCTCAGAGCACATACTCATTTTATAATATTAAATGATAAATTCCCTTACACCAGACAATTTATCTAGGCTATTACCCCAGTTAGTATCACATATTTCCAACTACCCATTGAGAAACGCACGGTACTTTCATGTTCCATTTTGTAATACAACATCTTTTCAAAATTCATTTTTGCCTTCGGCTGTTTCGCTATGGAATGACCTTGATAGCGCGCTTCAAAACGCCCAATCTCTTCCAATCTTTAAAAACATGCCAACGCATGGTAATGTGGTGGAACCTCCTAATAAGGGGGAAAGCTATTTACAAATTATTATAACACAATTAAGGCTTAACACTATCTCTTTAAATGCCCACATGTATAATAGACATTTAATTGACTCTCCTCAGTGCCAGTGTGGCTTTCAATATGAGTATTGTGAACATTACATTGTATCTTGTCCTTTGCATGAACAGTCAAGACAACTATTTATCTCAACAATACTTGATAGCGTTTTATATGGCAGCGCTGGTCTATCAGTTCCTCAACATCTGAATATTCTTGTCATGGATTTACCTCCATTCAAAAAGATTTGGAAGTTTTTAATTCTTATGTGATAACACGTTATTTTACATACATAGTGCAATTCATATTGTATCCAGCCCAGACAGGTGTATGTATATATCAAGTAGTGCTATCACCAGTGACAAAACCCGATTGAAAAGAAGTAAGGATTTTAGTATTATATAAATATCGAAACAAGTGCCTATGAATACATCTTTCAAATATTTTTCACACTGCACTGGTTAATGTCACTGGTCGATAGTTCGATGGGTCATTTTTACTCCCTTTTTTATGGATGGGTATGACGCTAGAAAGTTTTCAGATATCTGGAACCACTACACAATTTATAGAGTTGAAAAGTGGTTTAAAAGGAGGGTCAACGGGGTTGTTAGTTGAGGTGCCAAAAGTATCAAAATACGATTTTGTATTTTGTCTGGGCCACCAGCCTTACGAATATCGAGTCTAGAAAGAACCTCGTTTACGTCACTTTCTGTAATGACTATGTCACCAATGGTGGTTGGCTAGACTGGTATATGTGGTAAAATAGCAAATTTATCATCTTAAGTGGTATGTTTGATGCAATATCCATTTAGAATATTGGCTTTTTCATCTGGATGATGGTATACTATATTTTCGTATATAATTGGAGGAAGTTCTATCTTTCCATTATTTATATTTTTGATATAAGTTTTCATGAGTCTCCACCAATCTTTACATGCTAAGTTTGAATTAAATATTTTTGTTAATCGTAGGCATCTTTCGCTATTCCCATTCCGGATATTACCAAATTTATAATCAAGCGAAACTCCTGCCAATGCTCTGGAGTATTTAGCTTTACAGTGAACTCTTGTCCATTGCCTCGTACGTAAGAATTAGAAGTGTACATGTGAGTACAGCAGATATATTAATGTATATAATTTTATGTTTTGCTTTATACTGTAAATATCATCAAATGATAAGAAACGTTTAGGGAGCCCTTCTCAATTAAATTTACTATACTTTACTATTATCGTAATATTCTATTTTATTTTATTTTTTTTACAATTGTGTAAAAATATATTATATGGGAACAATGTTTATATGGGCAATGCCTGTTCATTACTCCCAATTTCTGTTTTGAAATAAAAATACTAACTACCTGATCCTTTCGGGACATTCAATGGGCATAACACTTTTATGCCATGGTAGTGTGCATGTCGTTTATTTACCCTGGACTTGTTTGTGCCATGCACCCTATCAAAGTTAAGATATGTACTTCGACATATTGGCGTTAAGATCTATGTAGTATATTTTGTATGGTAAAACCGGCTTAAATCGAACGGTGTTGGAACGCCCTCAAAATTCAGAGCACGAACTGAAAATGTAAATTTTCTGTTGAGGTTTGCAGATAGAATTTGAGCTTCGGTCGATTTTATTAACTTTGTGTGCTCTGTGCTTTTAATTTTTAACTGATTGTTTTTGACAACTTCTTATATTTACACTTATGCCACTGTGCTGTGATATCGTTGACTTGTTTCCTTTAATGGAGGAATACATTTTCCAAAAAATCACACCTTAACGTCATTGGTCGATGCCTTTTGTTTATCTTTATTTACGAACATATTTATTTTTTATGTTTAATGATATTGCCCTTTCTTTGTACCGTTTATATTTACTTTTTCTAACTAGATCTCCACGAAAAGAGGTAAAATTGTACTTATGTGAATCATCAAGTTTTAAAATCATGACACTCTGTCAGGCTGTCTATCTACACATATGAATGTTATGTTGCGTTGTTGTCAGAAATGGAGGCTTATCTGATTATCATTGACAAGATACAAGCAATTTGTAGCCAATATTTAAGCAACCCCAGACATTTCAATAGCTTGCTGTAAAAGGTCAGACGAAATAAGATACACCCGACTGACGCTAATGGAATCCCAGGAAATCCGAAAGACAACTAATTTAGCTAGAGACTGTGTTTCCGTATCACCAGTGGCTATTTGTTCTGGGATAAGGCACATGATATTTAAATCTATACCTTAACTCACTCGACAATGTGGGTTGAGCGCATACGATGTATCATGTCATGCGATTTGTAAGAAGTTCATTAGTAGGAATAAATTTAAGCTATCTATCCTATCTTTACAATATCTATGCCTATATCAGTACCTATATCTTTTGTTTTGATATATATAGGATCTTTGATCCTACCGGCTACCAGACATATACCTACCTTGCTTATCTCTTCTGACTAAAAACGCCACGACTCACAGAATGATAAATAGCTGTACAGACTTTCTAAATCATAGGGCTACCGTATTATAAAACATAATCTGGACCGACAGAATTCCTTTTGAAACTGTGACAAATGATTAACTATAGTTCAAGCCGATGAAAACACATAATATATCAACACTGTATCTATATTATGCTATCTGCTTGCTATCCTTGCGTCCTGATAAATAAAAAAAATACACTTTTATTTTCCTATGAACTTCCCTTGAAAGCGTCTTAGTTGGAAAACAAACGAAACCGTTTTGAGTAGAAATACTTTCACAATCAGGAAATACAGTCATTTTGTGATTAATGTCAAAGACAATCTTTACTACTCTTAACGAGTCCCGAAGATCATTTTCTGATTTTCCTTTATGCCCAGTGACTATAATGTATCAGAAAATAAATCTACTGAAAATATATTTTCATAAGACATGCATTCGATCATTTGGAAAATGCGAATAACAATAAACGGTACTAGATGGCCATCCTTTGTCTTGATGCGGGAGATGTAGATTCTTGCGGGCGTTTTACTTGGAAGAAATGATCACCCCGCGAAATCCCTCCGACGTTTGTTTCTCTGTGATAAATAAGTCCACAAGCCTACGGTTAATGCGACTGTCTCTTCCAATAACTTTTCTTCAATCTAAATTATCGGCCTCGTCTTATATCGGCTCAGTTGGTTTAGCGTTAGAGTCCCCTTCACATGTACCCGGTCGAATCCCCCATGCCGACCTCAGGTATAGAAAGGTAGTTTCCGGTGGCTGTGGAGATCGCGGTGTTTTTTTGTTTTTTTTAACCATACACCGGCATCGCAAAATCGTCACGTAAGAAAAATACCCGTGGGTACGACGTAAATCATGATTAAAAAAAATCAATAAAATCTGAATCATTAATCCTGATAGAGGGACCAACATTTGGCACAGAATATCATTGGTTTACATTTTGGTGATGAATTTTTGTGTTCCACAACACAAATTGAGACTAATGCAGTGAAACTAATTTAACTCTGAGATTATTATTGATTACTGTAATATTGAATTTATGAGACATTAACACAAAATTGAAACAAAATCACACAAAATTGAGCATACAGGAGAAGAACCAGAAATGTCACAGTAACAAAACTGAGTTATAAACTTTGTAATAATCTTTCCATGTTTTACTTTGTTGATGAAATTCATTGAGGAAAACGAACATAAGCCGTGTAAATATTGCTGTACTGTACTTTTAATATTTAAACTGTAATTTTAACACATTTTAATTTTTGTGACTTGCTTCAATTGTCCTATTTATGAAAAAAATAAACTCTATCGCCAGCAACTCAAAAACAAATCAGAAAGAAACCGTTTGAAATATAGATCTTACAGAAATAAATTAAATAGTACTATTCGTTTTGCTAGACAAAATTATTTTGAAAGTAAATTTAATAAATTTAATAATGATACAAAAAATACTTGGAAAGTTCTTCAAGAAATTTTAAATAAGAACAAACATAATTTACCCATGACATTCAGTATTAATGGAATTCAAACAGATGACAATCTGGCTATAGCCAACGGTTTCAATGATTTTTTTAGTTCTGTGGCCTCTGAATTAGATTAAAAAATACCGAATGTTCATTCTTCGGTATTTGGTGTACCGAGTGACTCTAACGCAATTCACTGTTTCCAAGTCAACATCTTTATTTCACTTCAAGTTACAATATCAGCCATCAAGTTTCTCTTCGTAGATAATTGACCGATTCAAAAAGTTATAGTGAATCGGAGATGATAACAATCATAGATATCAAAATAGAACAGACCAGAGCAGAAATTGACTGCAAAGTATATATCAAGTAATTTCCAAATAATAAAATAAACAAAATTATTTAAGTCTTTCAACTCCAGAACAATTATTTATAGTTTCAAATTATCATAATTACACTATCCTAAATTGATTGGTGTTTAACGTCATGCTAAGGGCATGTCGCTTATAGGACGACGGTTTATCGCAACATTAATTACACAATAAAATATGACTTTAATACTGTTAATTACAATTTACGCATGTTAAAGTACGGTATTAATCATCAAAACACAGTTTAAGATTACTCATATTATAGGTGGTGACATTTAACATTGTGTTGTTGTTGTTCTAGCTAAGCGATTGAGCTTCAACTTTAAGAACCAAAAATAACAAGCTAACGCCAAAAACTAATGGTTTTCATAAAGAATGCCACTTTCCTAACAAATACCATACAAATAATTATCCTAAAAGATTAAGGTTACCGTTTTAGGGGCTCGGTATCAGGACATTGCTAGAGGAAATTTCTAGACCCGGCCATCCAGGTACGTATGGACAACGTAGTGCTTAAAGATGCCGTAAAGATTTGCTGCCCCTGAACCGACTGTAAATCTATTAAAAAAAAAAACAAACAATATACGTTAACGTTGACCGCTACATCTTCATTTTCTGATTTTCTTGGACATTCAGTGACGGACAACTGTGTATTTACTGGCGTCTCTCCTACTGAAGTCAATTATGTCATAGCAGACCTCAAGTCAACACCCGCTCCCGGTATAGATGGTATCAGCATGTCTATTCTTAAACTTGTCAAAACTATATATCCTCTCCTTTAGCACATATCTTTAACTCATCGTTCTCTTCAGGCACTGTTCCAGATTGCTGTAAAAATAACACCCATTTATAAATCAGGCGTAGAAAATCTATTGGAAAATTATAGGCCTATATCTATACTACCGGCTGT
>JAVFBZ010034444.1:12505-28671 GCA_032466195.1 Katharina tunicata
TCCGCCGTATTGAGTAAAGCAGATTAAAACGTGGAGAAGCCGTCGTCATATAAATGAAATACCTTTGAGTACGACGTCAAACAAACAAACAAACCATGACACAGGAAGCTCCCGGCCAATCACCTGTACCATTGGCAAGGAAATACTGGTACAAAATGATGTCTCGATAGCTTTTCGACTTTACTACCACATGAGTTTTAAAGGGTTTTAATATTTACACAAACTGAAAGAACTACTAAGAGAAGAGGGTGTTATGTGGATGGATGGTTGTGGCCACGCTGGATGAATGATATGGTAATGTCGATTTATTATCGATTTTAGATTGTACAGGATTCAACGCAGATAAAGACGTCCCCATGGTGCATAACATGCAGGTAACATCCAAGTACACAACTTGCTCCAAAAAACTTGCTTCCCGGCAGATAGTTTTTGACAAAGTCTCTGTCGCAAAAAGAGAGGACCATTGAAAAAAGTGGAATAAATTTGAAAATTGATGTTATGATTATTTATTAACCGTATGCTAGTCTAAGCTATTTAGGTAGAGGGCAAAATATCCCCTTAGTCCTAATTATCACAAAACTGGTTTGTGTATAGTTAGTGACCGACTTTGCCATACTTGTCAATATAACCCAATTTACCAATATCGTCATCATGAACTGAATAAACGTTGGTCAGAATCTGGAATATGGCTAGACCAGTCAGTGCCGCAATATTGCCAATATTACGAAATTGCTTAACATGCCCAAATTGACTTATATCTCCCCCTGGTAATCTGTGTGGCATATTCTTAGGTCTTTCATTTGCAATAATTAAAAACGTTACATTGTATCCAAATATATCGACTTAATTATCCAGGAATCCAACTTTTCACATGATTACTAGTGAATTTCTTTTCGTCATTATTAACACGGTCGAGAGGAGAATGAACTTGGCTCTGACCAAGACCACAGAAAGCCTTAACATCAAGTCCGTTTCAGAAAACAAACCCTCTTCATAATGTTCAGCGTTTGAGTATCTTGTTCCGAATCGAATGCAGACAGAATGGCTTAGCGTCTCGCTTTGTCTACCAATAATTATGTCCGATGCATTTAGAGGTGTTGAAAAAGGAATGGCACTCTCTTTCACGCAGCAAACCGATACTGTGCAAACGAAAGTTATTGGACTTCCGAGGAAATCGAATCCAAAGTCGATCCAAGCGATATGGCATGGCGTCATTGATGCCTTTTTATACGTTCATTAATTGTTGGTAAGAGACCTCTAAATTCATGACTGTATACTGTACAGACACACGGCACTGGCTAATACTTTATGGAGCACCGTCTTCGATACCCAATTCTAAAATTTCGATTTAGGCCAAGAGCTTAAGTATAATACATAGAAAAGGAAGAAGAAATTCGTTTGTCAAACTTATTAGAGGATTTCTAAATACAGCCTGAAAATCAGAGCACCGGAATGTTTCCTTGGACGACTAAAATTGTGGATTAAGTTCTGCCTAGACACTAGGTGAGAAAGACCGGTTTGATATACCAGCAGGGGCATCAGGTAGCTGATCGATTTGTTGTGGCGTCCTGTTTTCAGTCCCGTCATATGAGCGCAATAACCTTAAGTACAGCATAAAACCGCAACCAATGGAACAATCAATCAATCGCCTTGAAGGAAACTCTTCCATCGAACAAAAATATGCTCAAGGACGGAAACTATCAGATGCTTGTATCAAGTCTACTAAATTCGATTCAATTCATTGTTCAGATAAACGTTTTTGCCTGTGCTGTTGTTTGACACAAGTTCAAGCTAATCTCATCTAAACGGATTACTTCTGCAATATCCTTCTTTATAATTCAATAAAATTCGCCTTAAAACTATTTACTACAGCTACAAATGTAAATCTTAATACAATTATGGAAATTTGAGTTAATGGATGGTGATCGAGTTGAATTACCCGTCTATATCGCCTTAGAAACAAAACTATAAAGATGTGTTGAAATAGTCAAATAAAATAATTTTCAACAAAATAGATTTAAGCTACTCTAAGGCTTCAATGAGAATAAATGAACGACAAAAACAGCTATCCAACCAAAACACAATTTAGAAGTTAAAAGCATAGGCCTAACAAATTAAAGCAAATGTCTTTTTTGTTTGTTTGGGAAAATTAAGCGACACATTCGAATACGTTTTCGTTGCTGCTAAAGGCACCAATATTTATCAGAAAAATGTATTAACTTTGTTATTTAATTGGAGTTTAACGTCGCACTCAAGAATATTTAACTTATATGACGACTTGGCGTTACCAGCGTATGGTGGGAAACCGTGACAAAACATTGTAAAAACCATCCGGCAGCCATCGAAAACATTTCTGATATACCTGAGGTCCACAAGGCGATTCGCACCTATTCTGGGTATAGGGATCGGTAGTTCAACACTCAACCAACTGTTGCTCGACGAGGTCCTGTATCAAATCCACAGACAACAAACCATAGTAACAACCCCGAAACAAAGATAGGGGATAGGTGATTGACTTAACGTTTCGGTTTACAAACAACACTCAGGTTAGTTAATTGTCAAAGTCTAAGGAAATGTCTCTACCATGGTATTAAGTTCTAAAACAATAACAATGGCGACTAATCTTGTCGATAAATAATCGGAGTGAAATATTGTTTTAGAAAACGGATAACATTACAAAACTTCTGATCTTATTGAAAGCTCCAACAATCGAAAAAACAAGCCTGACAAGGATATAATTACGATGATTCCGGTTACATGTTACTTTTTCATTTAGATATAACATCACACGGAAAGTTTAAATGATGAACCAAAAACAAACGATACACCATTCTAAAAGACCACTTATCAAAGCAAAGCACCATAGTTTGGAGGATGTACCCGGAAGTAAAGCAGAAGAGAACAAGACTTACAGAGCCTATTAGGCAAGTAGGCCTAAGATGCCGAATTACCTCTTTCAATTTCAACATCCGTTTTGAAGCGATTTTGAGTTTCGTTGCTTGTTCAAATTAACCACATGTGTGGATCTTTTGGCTTACATACATACATAATTTAATATGTGGCGGCTCCATTCCCAAGAATGATCTTTTGGCTTTATTGTGTTATTTGCTCAATGATTTGCATGGTACAATGTGCAATCCTAAGATTTCCATGCGTATTTGTATTTGCCACGCTTGCCTATGAATCGACCAATTTAGTATATAAATTTCCAAATGTGAAGATAGAATAATCCGGTTACAGTTGAAACAGAGACGCAAATAGCAAAAGTGATATTCTAATATTGTGTTTACAAGCTTTGATAAACCAGGCCTCTCAAGATCTATTATTCAGGCCGTAAAACATGTTCCTGTCACGCAAACATCGCGCAAAGATGTATATATTTATTTAAATCGTATTAAACATCTTACTCAAGACTTATTCACTAATGTAGCGACTTCGCATCGCCGGTCTTTGGTACAAAAACCAAGACGAAACCTTGCTAGTAACTGCCCTTTAACGTTGGAGATCGCACGGTAATAACTACGAGATTTCGTCTTGGTTATCAGCAAAATTTGGCAAAGTAATATCCATAACTCACAAACAAACAAAAAAGAGATAAAGAAACAAACCGACAAGCAAACCACCTTCTTGTAAGAAAGGTATGTAAATCTTTATGCAATTCCTGTAAGACAGGTATGGTTGTTAAAATGGATTGGTCTTTCTGAAATATTAAAAACTCAAATATCCCAATTTGTATTTTAGTCAAGTTTCATTATTTATTTGCAAGTTAA
This sequence comes from Katharina tunicata, assembly GCA_032466195.1. Classification (NCBI taxonomy): domain Eukaryota; kingdom Metazoa; phylum Mollusca; class Polyplacophora; order Chitonida; family Mopaliidae; genus Katharina; species Katharina tunicata. Next base: position 16,276 of record JAVFBZ010034444.1, read on the forward strand.
TATCAATCCAAACAAGACAGTTTATTATACACATGTAAGATCACAAATTAATTCTTATAGTTAAATGTTGATATATTTATAATGAAATGCAATGTGAAAATAGTGACTATGCCGGAGAAATGAGATGATATTTAAAGACTTTTACAACCGTACAGTAGTATACAACCTCTGTTATCAATTTGGCCTGGCTTGATTTTATATCAATAAATTTATCTGTAAATATGGGTCACATATGGATAAGATAATCAATAACTATTGACCAGAAATGGTACGTGAAAATTAAACAAAAAATGTTCTAAACAATGTTAGCGTACCAGAACTGACGTTTGGACATTTGTCTTCCCAATCAAACAATCAACATCAGAGTTATCGTTGCTGATTAAATACGCTTAATTCGCTATTCACTCGACATTATTTTATGTCATCCACAAGCCTCGCTCTCAAATCACTTCGTCACAGTTGGGTATTCTGTGTAGGAGTTCCGTTCATCGCTTTGTCCTTCACCATATCTGTGTTTAACGGGACATGTTTCGCTGTAATGACGTCGTCTTTGACTTATTGAACAAATTGTGACTTTCCATTGTCAAGCAGGAGCTGGTCCAGCTATGTATTACCGTTTCTTGCGCTAATCTGACGTGTGGACTGGACCAGTGGACATGCCCATGTCTATTGTCCCAAATCTTCTATTAGAGACATCATGAATTCGAGACACTAGGAGTAACATACAATTTTTATAGATGACAACTTCTGGTTTATGTCCGGTGTAACGCTTCGGTTTTGTTGATAAGATCGTTTTTAAGCAATGATTACAAATCTCAACTGACAAAACTTACATATTCAGATAAGATTTGGAATCATTGGTTGAAAACGGTCCTAGCAACTAGACCAAAACATTGCACCAGACATATACCGGGAGTTGTAATCCATAAATGTTATGTTATTCTATATCCAAGTCACTTGCTAATTTTGATAGCTTTCCGTGTTAACTGCCAGCGTGTCATATGATTTCGATGGGATGTGGATATTTGTACATACTGAACGATCTACTGAGAGTCCTATGTGTGTTATGTGAGAGAATGGTTGTGGCCACGCTTGGCGAATGAGATGGCATCGTAGGTTCATTGGCGTCCTTAAGGTGGGAAAATATAGGACAAAATACAGACAAAGACGTTCCCATGATCCCTAACATGTAGGACCATCCTAGTTGACAATTTGCCCCAAAGAACGCACTGGTTTCCCCGCATAGAGTTTTCACAAAAGGAGACGCCAGCCCAAATGGGTAAATCACCAGTGCAGCTACCATCAGAACGACTGAAAAGAGAGGAAAAATAGTGCAGATTAGCGGTTTGCATTAATTAACTTCAAACGAATCCAAGGGAGCGGCTGAACACTTTCAGACCATTAAGCTCAATTGTTGCTAAATGCTTAATCGTTTTCATTGTTAATTTGCTATTATGATTGTGTAAAAAATAATTCCCTGTAACCAAATATTATACATAAATAACGCAAACTTTTTTTGATAACTAACGAGACCCAGTGGTGAGTAAATTCGGTCCCAACTAGGCGGACGGACAGCGTTAGTCCAGTCGTGTTGGAAGCTATTTTGAGTATCTTGTTTCATAACCGCGAATGGACAAAATGGCTTAATGCTTTTGTTTGTGTATAGACTCGCTGTAGAGGTGTTGCAGAATGACTGGCGCCGTCATTTAATGGTACAAACCGATACTGTGTAAAGGATAATTATTGATCTTTCCTTGAAATCAAAGCCCCAATCGAATCAAGCGATCTAGTCTGGCGTCACTGATGCCTTTTTATGAGGGCAGTGAATGTTGAGTAAATGCATGACTTCATACTGTGGTAGAAACACGACACTGGGTAATACGAGAGAGACAGTTGTCTTTTTCAATGAGCCATTCTCAAGTTTCTTTGTCAATGAGGAGCTTAAATAGGCATCAAACACGTAATGTCACAAATGCTGGGAAAAACGTCTAAACTTTCAAACTTTCTGTCTAATTTTCATCACTGCTTGTGAATCAGTTTGATGTTATATTTATTTGTTATTCGTTTCTTTGTCACGTTGTTGTTCGTTTATTTCGTTCATTCTTCCGTGTATTCGTTTGTTCATTCATTTTTAATTTAATTCCCGAAAAACGAACAATGGACATCGACTAGATATAGATTAATTAATCTGCCATTTAAAATTTTATAAAATGTATAATGTCTATCTTTCAGGACAAAACAAGCAGTACCTGATGGACAGTGTAATTTAGGCTCGTTTAGGCGAGGAACTTAAGAAGGCCTATCAGTTAACACCTGGTAAAGCTGACCAGTGTGATACACTGAGATGAAATCAGAAAACCGCCATCCATCCCCTGGTTCTTGAAAATAATATTGTCCGATTGACAACGCAACCGGTAGGCTTTCTTGGTTATAATCTAATTCGAACATGGTGCAGTTTCAAACAATCGTCGAAGAGAGCTATTGTGAAAAACGTTATTGAGTACTGAGAGGAACTCAGACTGACTTTAATATCTGACAGGCACATAAGGTGATAAACGCATGGCTCACCTAAACTTTTGACAGCGACAATGCATACGAAGTATTTTTGTGGAAACAAGGATTGCACGGTCGTTCTCATAGAACTATTTGGATTGATTGGTGAGTGTTTTACGCCGTGCTCATTGGTATTGTGCTTATATGACGGGGCTGTGTTCCAACTGTAGACAACGACTCTTAACACAACCATAAAATGTGTAGTCACTTAAGTGTTTTTGCTGTTGGAAAACTAATGTTCCTCCAGTGCTAAGTATGACCGCATGAATATAATCTTGAAACATACTGCCCTCAGCCATAGGGCGAGAGAGCACTTCCGTTATTGTGGGATATAAATATAGCAGCATCCAACAATTACGTATTATTCGTCAACCAAATTCCTTGTGTTTTGATTGGTCAATTTACCAGGGGATAAAAATACGTACACCCTGTGAGAATGCTCAACTCACGGGTAATAAAAAACAAACATGGCCGCCTTCGCTTCAAATTTTGTTTTCTTGATTTAATAAAATTGATTTAATAAGTTGGTAATGACATAGTTTAAAACATAATTGTTTCACAATCGCTACATTTAAATGGCGGTAAAATATCGGAAACATCGGTTTTTACAAACTTGTTTTGTGCAACGTCATTGACTGTTTTTGGTGTCCCTGGGATCTGACAGCGTTGTCATTGTAGAGTCAGTGGTCAGGGGAGGTAACTGGCCGAGACGAAACACTGGCGAGGACACCTTTGTCATGAGTCTAATTTAAAATAAACTCAGACAAAGAGGCTTGACGGATAAAAAAATTCCTCATTGACGTTTTTCGAAGGGTGTACGGCTTTTTACGACCGTCTAGAGGCGCGTACACAACTTCGCCTGTGGCTCAGGGCGTACGAGCTTCAAGACGGTCATAAAAATCCGCACACTCTATGAAAAACATCAATAACTAATATTATCTCCCTAATCTCAATCTGCTAAACTATACACTATTGTAGTATCTACCTGGGTAAGTTTCTGTTCCCAAAAGTAACACAAATATAAATCTTGTATGTAAGATATACTTTCCTTGCACTTTATAAAGCAAATTTCTTTCCCTGAGGCTGCGTTTTAAAATCCGCATTTAAATTACAGGTGAGTTGGTGCATTATGCTATGCTCATGATTTTTTTTGGAGGTAACGGAAGTATCGGTGCAGGAAATCGGAGACTGTTTCGATAAAACCAGGATAGTTATTGGAGACAACCCGAAGTCAGTGGCGAAACAATCAAACGATGTAGCCTCGAGAGCAATCCCTTTCATGAAGGTAGCCGTCTCCTTGTGAAAAATCGGTCAGACGATTGGAATTTAATAGAACGGCGCTCATTAACATTAGAACGTAACGCGTCTCTACTATCAACCCCAATTCGTACATTAAATGTTATACAGGCAGACAATTTGAGGGCTTATTCCTCGTAGCTCTGATAACATGATAAATATTCGCACTATCTATTTTACGGAGGCACTTATATATATATTCTATCTTTTTTAAATTGGTTAATTTGCTGGGGCAATTTGTCCATCTAACCCCTTTAACATCACTTGAACAGTTTCATATCTCCACTGACCAGATATTGGAGTTAGAAAAGCAGTAGTTGTAACTGAGGGAACTATGTCACTGCTGCGTCAGATCCGTATCTTTCAACACGTGCTGTTATAAGCGGAACGGTGTCGGCGCTACATGTGATTACTAGCAGTGTTCTTCTATTGGCTATGGTAAAATACTGCAATTTGATAAGTCTAAGGTAATCACTAGAGACTTCTGTCAAACTAAGACATACTGCTTTAGACACTCCTTTCACATGGCCATCTCCGAATGAGATTTTTTTACAAGCAGACCGGAATACTAATAAACTGTTTGGGAATATTAGAGTTGTCCTCTGACGATATCAGGAACTGGAGGACATTTATAAAAAGCCTCTTGCATGAATCTTTACTTGGTTTTACTGACACATACAAAAGACTCGCAGACCTTTCTTAATGGGCTTATGTAAAATGTCCATTCGATTTAACGGAAAACATTTTTTTCTCCAATAGACACTTCACCCCGTGAGTTGAAATCCATGTTAGGTACTCGTTTTACTCGTGGTAAAAATCGGCGGTATAAATTACATTACTGTTAATTGGTTATCAATAGACCGCATTCAGCTGCCGAAAGACGAAACAATTATTTTTTAATATAAACCGGGATACACAATCTATTGTGAAAATTATACTTGGATATTCCAACAAATTCAGTTTATTTATCAAATAATGAGCTATATGAATACACTGTGTATTTTAATGTTTCTTATATCAATTAAATGGACATGACATTCTGGTCAGTATTTAATTGCACCGATTACCATGCCACGTACACAATCAAATAGCGTAAGCTTGGGTTGATTCTAACATGTTAGTTGATTATAGTTTTGAGATTTTTTTCAATGTCAATCGGTGAGGCTATATCAAAATAAAACATCGAATTGACCATGAAAAAATCGAAACTTATGTCAGGAAGTCAAGGCATTTCGAAAATTACAAATTGCAAATCCAGGCTATGAATCTTACGTTTTTTACGTTGATCATGTCACTTTTCGATTTCGGAGCTGCGATTGGCAATACATCAAATCTGGTGTATAATCAAAACCCAAACACGATACATATTGGCGTTTTATAGTATTTTCATTTTATTTGTGATGTGAAGGTAAGATCTGATTTTTGATGTTCTACATGGCTTATGTTGCAGGCAGCCAAAGATAAGTATTATTAGGAGCAATTAGAGCTGTTTGAGCGGACTCATACTCAAAGTTTTGTTCGACTTACCCGTAGTTTCGTTTCTGAAGAGGTTTTTTTTCTTGGCTGATAGAGAGATATTTCACTGTGTTCTTTTGTTATTTAAAAATGTAGGCTTACATGATTTCATAGTCATCAGATATCAGAAGGGATTTTGTGCGTGCTGGCTCGTTTGATATAACAACCGCAGCTTGAGTATTAAGTAAGGGCGGTTCTATTGTAACACAAACAAAAAGCGATACAAATTTCAACGTTGACTGCGTCATACACAATAACCTAATCATCAAGGATACGCAGGTGAAACTATATGACCAACAATTTTAACTTCAAGGCGGCCTTTCTGGATCTCGTCTTTTTTATTTCATTTCCATTTGCGGAAGGTTTATAGTCTATAATATCCGTACAGAAAAGTGGATCGAATTTCGTAATTCTGTTAATTTAGTGATGCATGAAATTTTCTATCGTGTTAAAAGAAGCTTGTTTGAAAGTATTGCGCAAACTTAATACTAATTCGTTTGAAGTATTGTATTTTGCTGTCAGTATGTTAAAATTATTTTTGTTATATTACTACGTTTTATGCTGTAGCATGCAAGCAATTGTTCCAAAGTCAGAATGCGTGTTACGAGACGCATGCATTGGCTTTATCAGATCCTTGCCCATCCCGTAATCGTTATCGAGCTGACACGTGCAGGATTTTATTTTAAATCAAGTGCCGTAAAGGATTAAGATTAAAAATAAAGATTAAAGGGACGCAGATTGTAATTGAATACATGACTGCAATTGTAGAAGTGATTCACGCGCGCCAAATGACCGTCTGCTTTATCCATTTATTTGTGTCGTCTGGCGCGTGAATGTTTGGCGCCAGTAATGCCGGGTCCGATTTTCCGCCCACTACACATTTTGTTGGAGCCTGTATGAATCCACGACAGATAACGCAGGTAATATGAATGCAGGCTAGGTTTACCGTCGAATTTCCCCTGACTAATTCTGAACACGAAAACCTAATCAGATTTGTCAATCAAGTGAATTCTTTGTTATTAAACAAACAATAGTGTGACAACTATTTTATGCAAACTCACACAGATGTCGCCCCATGGTAAAACAGAAACCGATACGCAATACACAAACCAATACGCGGTCAATATTATGTTTCTAACTACCCGGCTTTTATATGTTAATTCACAAAGAGTGACTCACCGAACTTTTCACTATCGCTAACAGTGCATCGATGGCCTTTCAATTTTATTCGAACCCACCTGTATACAAGTGGGCGAAAAACTGCAGACTCATTAAATCAAGATCGATTATAAAAAATATTCAAGTAAGAATTTGTCAAAGCCCGGTTTATTGATTGCAAAGGCTTTTAGTTTGCAACGAAATAGTCCGAATACAAGGCGGAGTTGACGGATAGAATTTACATATATAACGTCAAAAATGTAAATTTATTCGAGTTACTCTTGTAAGGAAGATCATCACTGTCTTTACACTTAGTGAAGATAAATGTAAATTTGGTGGTATTTGCAGTCATTGACGATTGACCTGGATGACATTTTCCAATAATTTATTTGCACGTTGTATGTCTACTACAGCACAAACAAGACATAGGTTACGGATAATTATTGACTCCATATATTAGACGCTAGGTCATTTGTAGCCATTACATCTCGTTTAAATGTCTAATTGGTTCAACAATGAGGACTTAGGTTTACAGAGGCGCATAGCCATGCCCATTGCGTTCTATCGATCATAGTCATATTAACAACCAGCGTGCTACATCAGAACTAATTTAGAAAATGACAACAACATGCGACAACAACAGAAGACCACAACTTTGTGATTCTTCGAAATGCGATATATGATTTAATCATGTGGTTTGAAGGTCCAGCCAGGGTAACGTTCGAAGACTCGATATTTAATTAACAGATATTAAATTAGCCTGCCACATTCCCTGGAGTTAGACTATAATGGGCGGGAAATGGGACTTAACAATAATCATAATGTCAAAAGACAGATCATAGAATTTATCAACAATTGGGAAAATAATCTTTGATAGGGCAGATTGGCAGCACAAGTGAATGTCTAACACATTGTTATATGAAATATGAAATTGAAAACCACCGACCTATTAGGCAGTTCAGCGAGGTTGCATACAGTGAGGATAACAATTCTCGTGTGACGCTTATAGGGATAAGTGGTGTAATTGATATGTACTCACCGGAGACAATCTGTAAGTAACTGGCAACTGTTCCTAGTTTCTCCCCCATATCATTCTTCAGACACATAGCACATATTGACAAAATTGAGCTGACTACCAGAAGAGCACATCCTCCTCCATAGAGTATACAGGCAGCTTGCCAGGCACCCGTCGCGAGGTCATACAAGTCAAAAGTTCCGGTATACGTCTGGCAAATACGAAAGTGAAAGTCATGTTCGTTTTGCCTCTGACAGTAACTGTACATGCCAAGAGAGAAGGAATTGTCTTTGTGGACGAACCAGAAGGGTTGCGAAAAACTGAAACAGCAAGTACAGGTTACCATAACAGAAAGAAATGTCCACAAAATGCTTATCGGAGATATCATTTCTACAGGTGTGACAAGCCTTTGAACTCACCGCCTCTATGTACTTAACAGGTGCATTGTTGGTAGAGTGACTACAGGTGCATTCCATGCCCGTTCAACACGCAGCAGTCGTCATCAGTAATGAGCCCATGTCACGGCACGGAAAGAGTTGACCCGCATTTACAATGAAAATGTCATTAATGTCCGAAGGAATGGGAGGCTGTACCGGCCGCATCAGATAGTTACTACATCCATACAGCGTGCGTCAAGCAAATCCCTTCCATCGTAATGCTAAATTGGTATCTAATCGAAGTTCAGACCACTGGCTGTGCATTTTCAAATCTGTGCAGCTCTGGATGGTGATGTTGTCAACGTGTGAGTAGTCTCAGATTCCTCAGCCTAGATCACTGTTGGCTTTAACTGGCCACGCGTGCTGCACGTCGTTGTAAAGGTATTTTGGTACCACTGGAACAGACAGAGCCAGACTCGGTGGCGCCATGCTTCGGTCGGGCGATTGCCTTTTCCGCGGCGAAGACATCAATCTATTGCATTGCCCAAAGGTTACAAGAAGTTCTCTGTTCAATCATATCTCCAGCAAATCAGTCTGAATGACTCACAGCACCTGGTCATCGATTTGCTGTCCACAGATTAGATTATCACCGATCGGATCACTTACCTCCCCTCTTTAGTACCGCTCTTCTGCGTCTCAAGTATGTGATGAAGCACTCGGAGGAAAGAATGTTTCTTCAGGCAATCTCCTTTCCGTGTCATTCCATTCTATAACATAATTAAGCGATATGAGATTGGAACTGGTAACCATTGATTTTGTCATGATCTCTAAGTCGGGAGAAAAATCTTACTGATATCGTTAAGCTCTGAAAATTACTGTGCAAATACCGGCTAATCTCGTGTTCGTGTTAACCTATACGAGATACCACTGGTCTCCCGTACTCTGAATCATTTTCACATTGTACACGTCTTTGAATATTCAGACCTAATGGATACAATGGTTGTTGATCTAGCTGACAAATCTAGTCGGGAACTGAACATTTGTTCTTTAAAATATTAGGGAAGCACTTTGAATCTCCTTGTCGACCGTAGGTATATACAGAGTGGCAGAGGAGATCGAGTGGTGGTTTTTACGAGGTTTCTTCCTGGTTTTTTCACTCTCCGTCGGCTACGTAAAGTTGTCATATAAGTGGATACCAATAGTACCACGTTAAACACCAATCGAGTATATAAATTAATAATTTGAAATATTGTTTCCATCACGCATCTTTCATTTTGCTTATACATGCATGCATTTAAGTTAAATTAATGTGTTTCTAACTATTTCGGTGTACTGTCTTACTTTGCACTTAAACACTTTATAAGTACAAAAGTTCAAAATGTTTACAGTGAACAAAATAATGATGCCCTCGAGAATAAACATTTTAGATGCTAATATAATATAGCTATAACTGTTTTAAAAAGTTAACACTATCTTGATTGACTTTAGCTTCAACTGCCTTTAAATTTGAGTCCTGTGTATGGATATTTTTTCTCAAGTGATTTTCAATTAGTTTACTATTTATATTTTGCAAACCAATGTTCAAATTGGAAAAGTCGATAAGAATTCAGATTACACCGTTTGCCTTATTGCATTCAAACCTTAGAGAGGCTTTTCTGTGGCGACTAGCATAGCAATTATCGGATCTCTGTTAGTTATGGGTCAGTTGCTGCGCCAGTTGCTGAATAACTCACTTTCTTTGAAACAATAGATGTGTTCAGAAATAAATTCATCGTTTCGTTTCGATTCAATATTACCAGCAAGAACAGAAACAGATTAAATTTGTTTTGTGGTTTGATTAAGGTATTTCAAATGGGACAGCCAAGATATATATGACACTTCAAATATAATATAAATAGTAGAAACATTGTACCTTTACGATTTGTTCTATAGAATGAGCTAGTAACATTGAAGATTGTTCTAAGTGCTGTATTAAATTTGTTTTAAACCGTTTGAGAAATCAATAAGAACTCAGGATGTTTACGGAAATCAAACTCACAAGTATGATAACATAATTTACAGAGAAATAACAAGATTGAAATTAAGACATTTGTTTAAAGAGAAAGTTCTTAACCTACTTTATCCTAGTTTTTATTAGGACACAGCAATTTGCGCACCTGTTTACCATGATTAAGCAAGTAAACAATAACTATAAATTCATGTTAGTTAAATTCTACATATGAAGATAACAAACATTTGCTCCCCCAAAACTACTGCGCAGAGTTACGATTGATTACCTTGGTGTATTTTGATTAAGAATAGCCAACAATAATATATATATAGGCTTAAGGGAACCATCTGAAAACGAAAAAAAAAAGAAAAAAAAGGTTTGCAAAATCCGTATATATTTGTCAATAACTGTAAAACCTCCTGTTTTTTAAAAATAATGTGTTAAAGGACGACGCGCGATTGTAACTAAAGTTTGGGGAATATAGTTTCTACATCTATGTACGAAGATAATGCCATTCATGATAAAACATATTATACACCTTTAATTTAATTAAATTTCCACAGCTTTAATAATCCTTCATTAAAATTTGAATAACACCGTTTGGACCAAACTGTTTTGCGTTTGAGGTAAATAGCGTAGAAAGGATCTGGATTCAAGTTTGTTATTATAAAGTATACCAGATGAGGATGAGCGTTACTACATTCACGTGTACTTATTACATGTCACTATTACCAGCAATAAAGTAAAAATGTTTGTTAGGTTTATTTACAAACGGACTTAACATTATGATTTATATTATGTACGAAAGAGCATAATGTGATAACAACAGGCGGGTTTATTTTATTTTCAGATTAGTCACTGTGTCAACCAGTGAATCACTGCTTCATTTACAAATCGTCAATGATGAGTTCAGCTTTCAGGCCTGTCTGACAACAAACAGTATTAAAACCAATTAGTTGTGTGTTTGAATTTATAAAATATTGGCCAGGGGCTGAATTCTAGACAGTAATTATTACCTTTGTCCTAGCCGTATAAAGGTCTTGGATATTGTGTCGGCATTTACGACAATAGTGCATACATATCAAGGCATTAAGGATCAAGAAGTTTCTGGAGCACTTGGAGACTGTCGCAGACTTTTTGGCTCCTGGCAAAGGAATGTGTACACAGCGCAGATGCTTCGGTTATTCAAACAAGGGGCTTCCATGGCCTTATTTGCGTAGCCGTTGTCAGCACAAGGCTCTTGAACTTTTGATATGGTCAGTCCTGCTGATTCATCCTTTATTTTAGCTACAGCAAACATAGAAACATACCGTCATATCTTAATTCCATCCTTATTCAATAAGCAAGACTTTCACTGAAAATGTAATATTGATGGAATTAACCCTTTCGTGAATTTTGCACTTAAGTAAACGGTAGATTTTAGATAATATATTTAAGTGATTTAGCATCTTGATTTAAAAAAAATAAACTATCTACTTTACAGTGAAATGGCTAACATTTTATAAAAGTATTTCTGCTATCAAAATATTTGAATTACTTTCAGTTTTCCGCCACAGCTATAGAAGAAACATATTAACAGTGAAGAGAGTGTTACAAAATCCTGCCAAACAGACGCAGTGATACAATTTGTTGGTGTGCAGTGGAATGTTTCTATCCAATTTCAACAAGCGTTAGTGTCGATTTGATGAGTTAGACTTGACAAATATTGTAAACTGCATGTTCTGATTGTCACTCGCTAAATGATGATTCGCATTTCTCAGCACGCGACTTTCTTTCAAGGGGATTAGCAGAGCTCTTAAAGGGATTTGTCCAACTCAATCCTTGTTGATAATAGGCCCATGTGGAACAATGTACTAAATGTTCACGTTGTCTTCCATTCTGCGCTAAATTATTTTAGCATTTGAAACTGTCTCACCCGAATACATTGACGTTAAAGTGTAATAAGTATTATCGTCTATGTAGTTGAGTTAAAAACTTAAACATTCGCTTTTCATCATTCGTGCGTCATCAACTAAGTGAAATAACCGTGAGCACATGTACGACGTAAGACCCAATCAAAGAAACAAACTGTATTATATAAATGTGTACACTGCATTGCTTATCAAGTTATTTGATTCGGATTGGTTCTTCCTTTGTTTTTCTTATTTGTTTTTACTCTATTTTACTTGGAACATCAGTTTTTTTTATTTTTATTTTACTAAAAATTTAATTTATTGCGTTCACTTGAAGAAGTCCGGATATAAATGAAGGGTGATGTGGTTTAAAATGAATGAAATAAAATAAAATTGTGAAATAAAAGCATGTACTGAATTTGGAGCAGTGTTATTATTATATTTATTAAAATATAAAAGAAAACTTTATATAACAAAACCCGGGAAAAAGTCGTGACGGAATAATAGAATTTGCCTCTGTTTTGTCAAAATATATATAGACCATTTGCTATAAGTCTCCTCAATGCCGCGATGGCTAGCTGTATCGATTTCCTAAACTAA
>JAVFBZ010034445.1:0-10913 GCA_032466195.1 Katharina tunicata
TCCAATAATTCCAACATCAAATTTGTAGGTTGAAGGAGAGTTTTATCATAACTAAAAAACTAAAAACTGAATTTTCTATCAGAATGTAATTATGTGGGTGTGTCCATCAGCTGTCATAACTGGGCCACCCTTAGATGTACCGACACTACTCCAAGTTAAAACTCTTCAATTCAAAATCTTAACTCATTCCATATAAGGTCATGAACGCGAGATCAAAAGCTTTACTTGAGGCATACGAGGAAAAATGGCCAGCCTTCCTTACGCTGAATTCGAATTATTGGATTATTTCTCCTGGCTATTACTAGCCTTGAACCAACTTAATCATTCTCATTTAAAAGTAATTGCTTTAGTTTATGCACAAACTTCCAAGTTGGGTAAAATCAAGGTAATTAGAATTTGTTGTAAAACCCTAATTTTGAGTGCTTATGTTACTTTAAGATCTAAATTCGCTTTATCTAACCGTTTTAGTGTTTCAATGAGGAAATGTCATGCTGCAAGTTGATAACACTTACAAATGCAGCAAGCATTTTCTCAACTCATATAGACAAAATGACCTTATTGGTTTCAATATCCCTCTTCACGTCACAGTAAATGAAATACATAAAATGGAAACAGTAGAGAGACCGTCGTATAACACAGAAAGAATGGCACAGTAGCAAATCATCGGTTTCTTCGTAATATCGGCTTTATACAGTAACCTGAAAAAATATATCAGACGATGTGGAAAGATACATTCAGAAGAATCTAGAAAGCAGATCATATAACTGGAAAGCAACATATCAATTTGTGTAGAATTGTAATTTATTTGGAGTCAGATTTCACTTATAAAAATAACAGCTCAATGCTGTTTGGTAAACATTTTAATGAAAAAGTATTGATAAACAACTCTGTTAAGACTCATTTGGCTTGCATATGACAATGGTCAAGGTAGTTTATTTGAAAATTGAGATCAATGACATAAATTTCTGGTATTCCGGCCCCAGGAGTATAAATGTGACCCAAGGGAGACAACTGTGTGTATCTCCTGATAACATTTATCGTGTTGAAATTTGTTTATTATTTGTATAAAAAACACCTACATATATATCAGATGTGATTTTTATCCCTGATGAATTTCATCATGTTTAAGGAGCCACATTAATAGTTCTTTCCTTCTGAGAATAGTTATACGGCAACTCCTGAACTTATAATGTTAAAAAAAATTTAAACTTAAACAACTCTTTGCAACGTCTGATTTTCTTTTAGACCAGACAAACAAATGGAAACACATGCCACTTAGATCAATACGTAGCTCTCAGAACCATCTGCCAACCAAGCGAACTGAACTTGTAGAGTTGCACTAATCACATTTTACAGTTTCTCAGCCAGCGAGGGTATGGAATAGTGTCCTTAATATTAGCTATTCCCAGGATAGATTGCAGGTAGCGTTCAAATCCCATCCCAAATCCACCGTGAGGGGCAGAACCAAACTTCCTGATGTCAAGATACCTACAACGATAACAATGTGTTTGTTAAAATATGGAACTATCTCAATATGACAATTTCAGATGACATATATGTCACATGTAATGACATCAGCATATTAGGAATGCTTGGTCTCTCAGCACTTTTTTCTTGTCTGTCAATATTTTACTTTCAAAGAAAGTCAGTATAAATAAGTTGCTAAAGTTTGCAATAGAAAAATGTTTACAAAATGCTTTGTATCAAATATAAAAACTTTGCTAACCAAGAAAATTCCTTTGCTAGTTTGGCCCTATCCAGCTTCTCTTTAAGAACATCGTATCTCTCTTCACGGAGAGACCCTCCGAATAGTTCTCCCACTCCAGGGAACAGCAAATCAACAGCCGAAACCTGGGAAGTAATATGCAATCTATGATAGTAACACATAACAAATCTATGATGACAACTCATTATCATTGTTTTTGTAACGCTGAGTTAACTATTGTTTTGTCAGTATATACATATTAGCTTGTGTCTCACTTGTGTTTATTGTGTGCACCCAAAAATGGTTGTTGGTTTTGTTACAGCTGTTTGTTTTTTGTTTTTTTTGGCAAAGGCTCATACCTCAGGTACTATGTTAGAAAACATTTTAACATCTTAGGACAATGCAGTCACTAATCCACTAAAATCACTTCAGGATTTACTTCAGGGTTCTAAGGTTATAAAACAAATACATGTAGGACACACAGCATAGTAAACTATGAGCAAATATTGACTTTATAATCAACACATATAACTGTAGAAAAGAAATCAGTTTAGTAATGACCCTTAGCTGGTGCAACGCCAAGGCAACCTGAAGATCTCCACAACAATCTAAAAGGTAACAAGAAAAAGATGATGACTGACAATTAATGTGATGACATGCGAGCCTTGAATACTTAAGGGCCAACAAATAAAGAATCTGTTCCAAAGACTTACAGTTTTTCCATCCTCATTGATTCTCGCATAGAATGGTTTTAACTGTACAGGGAAGTCTGTGACAAACACAGGACAGTCATTAAAATAGGACACCAAATACTGCTCATGTTCTTTCTGTAAGTCACTGCCCCACTGGAAAATATAACATATTTGTTTGATTTCATAGGTTCACAGGTTCCTTTAAGAAGCCTGTATCTTTTCCCCATAATAATATATTCATCATTCAAGCAATGGAGTGGACAATGAACCAATGAATGTTATCTGGACTGAAGCAAGCTGAGGTCGTAATGACTTTTCAGGGGGAACTCAACAGTGCATAAACTTACTGGCATATGGCCAAAACTCCCCTATTTTATTGGTTATATCTGACTATGAATATTTCCTATTCAGACAACATTTTTATTTTTTTAAGGTATAATAATGAATAGTGCTTAATTTTTAAATACGGCGTCCAAATGTATGGAAAGTGACCTTTTCCATCCAAATGTTTCAAAACATCCTGTTATGAAGCAGTAATGTCACCATAGACAAACCAAACCAGTAATTGCAAAACTATGTGATGGCGTCATGTGCGAATGAATGTGTGGTAAAGGCACTTGGCGACTGGCCATACACATATGTCATCCGACAGGAACGTGTTCAACTATATGTACATGTATATGGGTCCGAATATTAATATGCAAAGTATACCGAGAAAATATAATGAAATGTATCAATAGCATACTTGCCAAAAGAGATACCCTCTTTGGTAAATGTAGGCCTACATGGTGACAGGTTGGTATAAACATTTTGCTAACAGACTTATTATTCTGTCTCTTGTTTGAAGGATCTTCCTTTACCTTTTTTTTTAAAGTTAATACAAAAAATATGGTAATTTGACTTACTGAAACTTTAAACTGGAATTTGTTGTTTTGTGTTTCTAAAATTTTCACTGCCTCATCATATTTTAACCTGAAGCAGAGAATATTTAAATAAATGCTTCTACTAGTAAGTTACATTTGCTTCTACTAGTAAGTTGCATCATGCATTAATGTAGATTTTATTTTTTACTTTATTATTCAAACAATGTTTAAACGTTTTCAAAATTTATTTTAAAACAAACATTTCAGACTAAATATTTTTTTGGCTTGTTTAAGAATAGTCTAAAACAGCTATGATTTAGCAAACAACATTGAAGCAGTAGTTATATAGCTCTTAAATATTTCTATCAAGACCACAAAAATGGAGTACATGTAAGTTCTAGCTTTATTCAAATACCATATTTACAGACATTTGTAAAATCCCATAATACCAAACTGTCGGTAACACTGCACTTTTGACATCCCTGCCAGCAAGTGTCACGGGAATCTTGGCACACTGCCAGCTAGCTTGAGCAAGCGGCTATACAATGGAAAAACATCATGGCATTCCAAGAAAACGTCACTGCATTTTTGGGTTAAAAAAAAAAGGCGGACTATTCTGGTCACCGGATCAGAGCCTGCTCAGACTCACCAATTTTTTACAGTGTAATCGCAGCTATAGGAAAGTATTTAATACCTTGGAAATTCAGATGATATAATTTTGTCCACAACTGTCTGAAATTACAAAAATATATGTCTTTTTGAAAACCAAACTCTGAAACTTTAATAAATGTTTATCAAGCAAAGCTCCAACAATTAGATAACTTATCAAATCTTGTATCCTATTATTATAAATTATGCAAAATTCCAAATCAAACAAATCAAAGCAATATCATATTGAGGGTAATCATTGAACTGTTATAATTGACATGTAAACTTTAAAGAGGTAACTTAATCAAAATTAAGAAGAAAAAAAGGTTACCCTATGCCCTGGAGCGACATGACGGTGAAATAATTCTACATCTTCAGATGACTGTTCAAGTATCTGTTGAATGCTAGTCTTAACCAAAGATTCCACGACCTGTTCCAAAATAACTTACAGAAATAAGCAATTACAAAAATGATATAAGTATTTATTTATTTTCATTGATGAAAATCACTTAATGTTCTGCTCTAAATGTATTATTAAAGTGTGAAACATCACACACACAAAGTACTTTGAAAGCAGAGTTGTTTGATATTTTAAATAAAAAAAATGTCTCTTTTCCTTCTTAATATCATTTTTATACTACCTTTGATAAACTCATTCAACTATTTTAAAAAATATGTTGTCAGTTAAGTTTATGTATTTAGTTCATGCACCAACTGTTTCAAACAAAAAGATGGACAATACACTTCACCCAAAACAATAATACTATGTAAGCATGAACATATGGCTTGAGCCCTTAATCGCTATTTTTTTTTTTTTCCAAGTTGCATCCAGTATAAACATAGTTCATTCTTCACATAAAAATAAGTCGTGAACATTGTGCAACTTTATAGTATGCACCTTGTAAAACATCAATGTACAGGTATAAGGCCTAAACATTATATATGATTGAAATTAGTATATTTGGTTAGACTATTTACAGTACATACTAAAAAAATATTTATTTGTAATCAAATTTAATGTAAAAGCCTATACAATAATTAAATTCTTAAAATAAAAAATATTTAATGTCCACGGTTATTGATTTAAAAAAGTTCATTCTGTTATACATCTTCGCAGTAACGGAATCAATACTTATTTCATATATTTCTGAATTACTGCCTATAATAATTGACTTTTTTTTTTCTTGGGTAAGGTAAATACATGATAGCTTCAATAGTCCCACGACTGGTTCACATAACAATTATCCTTAATTGAGCATATAAACATTTAAGATGGTTCTGTGGGTTTTAATAAGCATATGACAAAGTAACAACATGGCTTGAGGACATCAAATGGACAAATATATAAAAAGTACAAAACAACCTGTAATGATAGAATTTTCTTACTGTCAAAATGTCTTCCAATGTTTTAGTGAAAGCCAGCTCAGCTTCGAGCATATAGAACTCACAGAGATGGTGGCGCCCCCTAGAGTTTTCTGCTCGAAAAGTTGGACCCAATGTATAGACCTTACTAAAACCCCTGTCAAATGAAATGGTCAATCATTATAACAGAGCTTTAATTTATTTATTATTTTATTTACACTTGAGATTGCTCTAGGGCAAACAGAGCTCTCCTTATAATCATCAAGCACATACTGTGTTTAGATTGTGCAAAATTAATAATTTGTAGTATATATATCTTATTTATGATATATTTGTCTTTTTTTCTGGAAAACCTTGCTACATGTATTTTGAAAATACACATTATTTATAAATTTGTCAAGTTTCTTACACAATAAACTAACTTCCACTGACAAATGCACTAGAATACCACACAGGAGGAGGGCAGAGCTAGCTAACAACCCAAGGTGAGACGGGCCTAGAGGAAAAAAACGAACTCCTGACATTCAAACTCAAGGTACACAAAGGAACCGTCAGACGAACGAGAGGAGCAGAAAAGGAAAGTAGAAACAATGTATCAGACAAGCTAGTACTAACGTTAACATACCTCCCAATTAAAACAGCATTAAAAAACGAGTAATCTGCCTATCAGCTACTCGCTGAGACCCTGGTAACCCCCTGCGCTGCTACCAAGGGGCCTAGAGACTGAACGTCGTCCCGCACCAATGTCATGTCTCGGAGATAATACGAGGTGAAGGTTGTAGTAGAACAGGCCTTATCCTTCACTGATCGATTAGCCCAAACCGGCCACGATGCCGCCAGAGCACGAATCTCATGTGATGAAACTTTAGATAGAGCACCATCAGAGTTACTTACCCGCTCGTAAGCCAAATGCACAGTTTTAGAAAGCCAGGAAGCTATAGTGTTTTAGATATTTCCTGCTTATGCTAAGGATTAAAGGGAATGAATAAGTGTCCAGCCCCGCCCCGCCCTTATTGACTTAGATTTTGACATGTAGCTGGCCAAGGCTCTTACTGGACACATCAACCAATCTGCATCCAAGACTGGGGAAAAAAGGCTGACAAGGCTGGGATATTAAACTCCCGAGGAGATGAATCGTCCGAACTCTGATTCTTTGCTACAATTTCAGGGAGAGTGGCAAGCGAAACTGACGACCAACCTGGAGGGTGCCTAATTGCTCTCTCGTCCAGGGCATGAACATCAGAAACCAGCGCTGCTAATGTGAAGGTTAATAGAAACACACATTTGTAGGAAACCCACTTTAAATCCGCTATGTCCAACGGCTAAAACGGCAAGCCGCACAGGAACCTGAGTACTAGCGATAAATCCCATTGGGGTAGCCTGGGAATCCTCAAGGTGTTGGAAATCTTACTAACCAACGGGCCTAACTAACACTGAGAGGTTACGATCCGACCCAAGATCAACACCAGCGATGAGATGGATAACTGTCGTGATCACAGAACGATATCCATCCACCGTCGACCGTCTAAACTGCCTGTCCTGTAGAAGGTATAATAAGAAACCTGCTACCTTTTGAACAGGGTCAGTGGCTGGGGAACGTCATGATGTAAGGACCACTCACAGAACGCCTTCCACTTCGACTGTTAGACCTCTGTCGTACATTTCCTGGTGGAAACGGCTTCAGTGGTACTCCTTGTAGAACATTCCCTGGTTGAAGCCACCAACATAGGAGAAATTTGACATCCGGCTTCAACATCACTCAGGGGTTCAAAAGACGCACACGCCAATGAGCATTTAGGTGAACTTGTAAGGGCCTGAGATGTAGACGCCTAAAGTCACGTCCTGAATTGAAGTCAGGAGGTCCAACAAGCTGAAGCACCCAGCACTCCGGCAACTGAGCCATACTACGGACCGCATGTAGGATCTTCAACCACCGGTCTTGCGTTGGGAACGCCTTGAACTCGAGGGTCTTGTATTCTACTCCTAGAAATACTCGAGTCTGTGTCGGTAGTCTGCCTGATTCGACTTTGTGTGGAAGGTAGTCTAATCCTACTAGCAGATTCCAAACAAAGTCGGTGTCCAAACTGACCTGACGAGGATCGGTGTTCCGTAACTGGGAATCGTCCAAATAAAAATGGTATCTGATACCCCAGCTGTGGATGAACGCAGCTACTGGATAGAAAATCCTGGTGAATACCCAAGGTGACGTTGACAGCCGAAGGGTATAACCAGAAATTCGACCCACTTCAAACTGTAGGAACTTGAGAAATCTTGAGAATTGGGATGTGTAGGTAAGCTTCTCTCAAATCCAGGGAAAGGGTTCATTCGCCCTGCCTCAATGCCGAACAAATAGTGTTGAATGATTCCATCTGAAAGTGAGGTGGTTTGGACAGGAACGTCTCGTTGAGAACAAGCACGTTTAAGATCATGTGTTTCTCTAGAGAATCTTTCTTGGAGACCAGGAAACTGGGGAGTTAGAACCCGAGAGGCTGATCTGATGTTGAATACAGGATACAGCCCCATTGCAGAAGACAAATTCCTCTTACTGGACCTCTCTGAATGCCTCCAAAGGTTGTCCTCCTGCTTCGCCCTGCTTACTTGCTCCAGTACAGTTGCCCTAGCTGCTGACGTGAAGAACCAGAACAGAGCGATTATACGGCTGGGTCCTTGACATCAGCGACAAAACACGAAGTATGCGTGTTGCGTAACCACCGGAACTGGGACTGCAGATCACGACTGGATACCAAAACCTGAAGCGGAAGTGCAGATGACGACTGGATACCGTACCGGAAACAGAAGTGCAGATGACTGAATACCGGAACCGGAAGCAGAAGTGCAGATGAAGACTGGATACCTGAAACGGAAGTGCAGATGACGACTGGATACCGGAACCAGAAGCAGAAGGGCACATGACGACTGGATACCGGAACAGGAAACGGAAGTGCAGATGACGACTGGATACCGGAACTGGAAATGGAAGAGCACATGACGACTGGATACCGGAACCGGAAATGCAGGAAACGGTTTTCACCTTGGTGACATCAGAACTGGCCTTACAAGCACAGGAAACTCTGGAACAACGTCAACAATACTGTAGACCACGTCCGATGTACTCGCTCACCCTCGGACCAACTTTGACGTTGACAACAGGAAACGACCACACGGCAGCCCTTTTTGAGGCCGAATCGCTAACCTGCTAGACAGACGGCGTAACCCGCCTGCTCTAATATCACTCACACGACAGCGATCTAAAGCCTCTAGGAAAAACAGAAACATCAGCACAAGACGATTTCCCATTCCCCAAAATCCAGGCCTAGATACAGTAGATGATTCCCCCAGGCCGGCCAGCATAGCCCAAGTAACATGTTGTAACCTCGTCAAACGGCCAAGACAGACATTCCTGGCATCTGATCTCCATCGTACATAAGGCATGGCCACGACAAGACAGCATACACAGTGACGACCCCAACTAGGTTTAGATACGCCCCAACGAATACACAAATACATTTTAATAAGGAATACTTCTCTTATTTTTAGCAAAAGGAAAAAAAGACATCCTTCAAGTTTGAGGATGAAGAAATAATAGGATTTGCGCATGTCCGCGATGTCGGACCACGTGAGTGGGTGAGCGCCCAGAGGAGGGTTATCGTTTGAATTCTTCAGTATAGCAATAATAATTGTGTAAAAGTACATTAGTTTATCGTGTAAGCAACATGTGTCTTCTTAATAATAAGAGAAAAAAAATAACATAGACACCAAGATGGATGAATTACTAAATTACTTCATTTTACAATACAGATAAATATTTAAATAAATGCTTTCTATAAAACGATAACTTAACAAGATGTTCATACATCTGAGCTGTCCGCCTCAGATTAACAAAAGCCCTGCAGACTCCCTGGATGAATCCTAGTCATTTTCTGATTATCCCCCCTTGGTCTCTTAGCCCATCAATTCCACTTACCCAGTGACAGCCTCTAAGTGAAGCTGTCCAGATACACATAGATAAGTAGGGTGGCCAAAAAACTGTGATGTGTTGCTCTCAAAGGGTTTATCTGTGTCTGTTTCTGTCTGGTTGCCCGCTGCTATATCAAACTCTGTAAGCTGGTCCCTCGATGGCTGTCAGACACAAACAAGTTAAATATTTTAAACTTTTTTTCTATAATTGCCAGAAAAGCTTTAAGCTTTATAAGAGACACAAGTAATGGACTATATAAAAGCTTCAGCAATTTGACCTCATTGCTAAAACCCATCAGTTAAAGTTTAAGTCTATCATGTTTGTAAGAGGTATGATTTGTCAACGCTTCCAAATTGAATTATCGAAGATGAATGTGCAACCTTGATGCATATAGAAAAAGCTTTTTTTTTTAAATCTACCATAAACAGTCATTTCATCTTCATAGTCATTAAAGTGTCTTTTTGTAAAATAATGAGTTTAAATACAGATATATAGAGCTAAGCCGTGATGAAAATAGTACTAACAATACATGTACCTTCAGAGTGAAGACTTCCCCAGCACCCTCTGCATCAGAAGATGTGATTATTGGCGTGTTTATAAGACAATAACCTTCTCTCTGAAATTAACATCCAGAAATGTTAGTTTATAGACAAACTCTGTCAGGGAAAATTTCCCAGCAAAACCAAAACAGCAAAATTAAGGTAAAGAAAAATTTTAGTTCCGAAAGACACATGTATTAGGTTTATACATGTACTATCGTTAGTAAAAACTTATTACAAACATTTGGATTGCTTTATTTTTTGTTTTTTAGGACTGGCTGATGAATTACGCCATACTTTTAGTTATTTTGTTCAAATGACATTGTGTCAGCACAAAGGGGCTACAGGAAACCACTGTCACCAACAACATACAAACACCGACAAGGAATTAGGACACAACAACAACAAGGTTGCTCCTGAGATCCCCGATGACCACGGCCAGTGAGATCCGTCCAATTTCTGAAACCACTCGTTTAACTCCCTTTAATACGTGGGAAACCTGAACAGACATTTGTACAAGTATTCTATGTCAGGGGTAGAAATTCACCAAAAAATCTAAAAATTTAACTCACAAAATTTACTGGTCCGCAAAATATTTTACTAGTCCGAGGATAGTCATACAATGCAGAAGTTTCTTTTCTGTGTTGATAAAAACCACTAAAGAAGGAGTGCCTACAATTGTTAGATTTGCTAAATAGCTTTCATTTTTATTTTTTCAATGCACCTCTGTCAACTAAATGGATATAGTTGAGCGTTTAAATAATGTCAAAATTTGACCGAAAACGGCGAATGGGAGAACTCTATAGTACACCAAAAAATGACTAACGACAGTGACTTCAACCAGTGTAGAGCCTGAAAACACTGTTCAGTCAGACTGGTGTTTAGGTATGATCGGGACATTGCAACAACAACGCTGTTCACTCCGGAGATGCCCAAAATATTATTACTCATTTTATATACTAAGGTTGGCGAAGAAACCGGTATCATTCAAGTTTACAGCCGCATTTTGTTTACAAATCAGCGGCGTGGTTTTGAGTCGAAGCAGGGCAACTGACGGCTACTACAGACCAAAGTTGCCTCAATGCCTCTGGCAAACAGCCTGCGTCAGTTCCCCCCCAACCTAAAAATTGTGTATACAAAATATCT